>MU266503.1:0-59669 GCA_021014945.1 Leucogyrophana mollusca | reverse complement strand
AGGGCTCATGTATATCTAGTGCATTATTAATACCATTGGCTTTTGGCGATTTGCACTGGTTAAGATTTGGTGGTTACCATTATAATGTCAGTTAATATATTACAAGACCTGGCATAATAATTTTACTTATTGTGCAACCTTCACACCATTTTAAAGATTGCTCGAGCAACTTAGGTTTTTGTGATGTGCCACATTATGATCATGGTGCGAGTACTGTTGCATTACAGGCATGATGATACAAATTGGGCCAGGAAGTTGTGGCTACAAGGCTATATCTGACCCTTATAAAACCCAATATAATAATTATACATATTCCGGTGATTGCACGTTTTACCGAGTCATATAAAGGTTGATCACAAAACTACGGTTTCAGTGATGCACGTGACACCCATGCGTCGTCACAGTGTTGATCGAACGCGGAGGCTTTGACACCCAGCTACCAGAATCCTCTCGAAATGTATAGGCCAACCTTAGGCATCATGACCGAGGTTATAATAAAACATCTTTGCGGGGTGATTTAGATGCTAGACAATTGTTGAGGAAATCGCCGGGAAACGGTTGGTAGAGAGAACGCCGCATGGTGGGATCATAGCATCTTTCCTTTTTGGAAAACAACCATGGTAGTGAAATTCTCAGGCTCAGACCTGCGCCCTTGCCCGGCTTTGCCTTGATACACCGCTGAATGGTTATCTTGGCATCAGCGTCTTCCCCACTATCGGTCGTATCAGGCGCTGGCCGACCTTTGGAACAGCTTTTACCACTATTGCTGCCACTTCATATGAGTTTCCCATCTTTCAACGGCATCTCCAACTTTAGCGAGCTATATTTGCCACACTGACTGGTGATAACGAAGAAGAAAGACAGATTTATGCAGTCACCAGGCTCCTTTGCTGATACCCTATCTGCACCGTCATGGGATAAGTAGCGGGGGGGACATTGATCCATCGTTCTCACAAACTGCTTTCACTCGGTTGGTTGACACTACCCAAGGATGTCGACAACGGTCGCAGAAGAGAAAGGGAGCCGCTCCTCCATCCAAGACTCCTTGTCTCAGCGCGAAGAAACTCCACAGATTTTTGAACGCCCGAAAGGCTGGAGGGGGATCTACTATCACCCTGTGACACAGGTCATGATGCTCGGATTTGTTTGCTTTTTGTGCCCTGGGATGTTCAACGCGCTCACTGGTCTCGGTGGCGGCGGTCAAGTGAATGCTACGATTTCGGCGAATTCCACATGTGCGCTCTATTCGACTTATGCGTTCTTTGGTTTCTTCTCTGGGTGGGCATCTCTTATTTTTTCTCTTCGCTGACACTTCATTCACGTTCTCCTAAAGCACGGTAAATAATATGATAGGAGCTAAGCGCACACTCATCCTCGGCTCACTGGGTTATGCCCTTTATGTCGGTTCATACTTGTAGGTTCTTCACCATCTTGAGATGCGCTAGGGTGTCACAGCCTTTTTGCGGTCACAGGGCCATCAACATCCATCCTGGCGCAGGGGACTTCGTCGTCATCTCGGGTGCTCTCCTCGGGGTGACGGCGGCTTTTCTTTGGACGGCACAGGGGTCTATGATGCTCAGTTATGCGACTGAAGCTCAGAAAGGCAAATACATCGGTATTTTCTGGGCGATTTTCAACCTTGGAGCAGTTGTTGGTTCCGCCGTGTCCTTTGGCCAGAACTTTCACCTTACGGTACGTTTGCAGTTCCCCAGTGACCTCTGTATATGGCTTAAACCGATCTTTGCCACCAGGATAATAGTGGTGAGTGGATGTCGTCTTGCAGGTGCCCGCTTTCTTGACTGACCTCGCTGTCAGTTGGGAATGGCACATATGTTTGTGCCCCTATCAAACTTGCAGAACTGCCAACTAAACTGCAATTTTCAGATCGGATTCATGATCCTCACCATAATGGGAATTGGCGTGTCTATGCTGATGGGAGATCCAGAGAAGATGATACGCACTGACGGAACCAAGGTCTTCATCCCTCGCCATCCATCGTGGAAATCAGAATTCTATGGCTTATGGGTGGCTATCGTGACCGACCCGATGATCCTTCTCCTTTTCCCGATGTTCTTCGCCAGCAACTACTTCTACACCTGGCGTAAGTCGCCCCGGACTGCCGTCCGACCGAGCTCGTGCTAAAGACCCAGCAGAATTCAACGACTATAACTCGGCTCTTTTTAACATCCGTGCTCGAGCCCTAAACAACCTCATGTATTGGCTCTCCCAGATATTTGGGTCCGCCCTTATCGGCGGCCTCGTGCTTGATCAGAAACGTCTCCGCCGGCGAACTCGCGCTTTCACGGGGTGGTTTGTGCTGCTGGCCATGACTTTCATAGTTCACATCTGGGCATATTTCTATCAGAGGTTGGTCTTCGATGTTTGGCCTCTTTGGCAGTATTAAACCGCGTGTCTCCCAGAACCTATACTCGCCAGTCTGTCCCTCCCGATTCGCAGAAAATGGACATCTACGATCCAGAGTACCCAGCACACGTTTGGCTGATGATCTTCTATGGTCTACTCGACGCGATGTGGCAAACGACTGCAATGTGGTTGATTGGAGCAATGTCGAATGATACCAACAAACTTGCTATCTTTTCTGGGTTCTGTGCGTACTGGCGTATCTTCGCCGTCTCTTCTATCAATCCTTGAATCTGACATGTGTTGGGCCCTAGACCACTCCATCCAATCTGCAGGAGCGGCGGGTGTATGGCGCATGGATGCTGTCGCAATGCCGTGCGTGTCAACATTGTTCAAGTCTACCGCTCTCGCTGAAATTTGCTCACAAGGTATATGAACATCTTCTTATCAACGTGGGGTTTGGTTGCGGGGGGCCTCGTCCTCGCGTTCCCGATGATCTATCTTCGCGTCAAAGATCACACGACTATTGATGACGAAACATTGTAAGCTCCGTCTTTGGCCCCGCAATGCATCGCAGGTTTCTCATGACCCATCGTAGGATTCAATTGGACTCGGACAAGCCCGCGAGCAAAATAGAAACTGAAGTCGATGTGATCTAGTTGGATGCGATTTAGACCGCACGGATACACGATGGACCCTGTTTATGACCAACATCGCGGCGTAGAGGTAACAGAAGGAGGCCTAGGATGTACTTTGGGACATACTCATTGTACAGTGGGATAAGGCCTTCATTCCTCTGTCTCCTGAAGAATACCTGGACACATTTCTTGAATTAGTTGATATACCATATTCCAGTCTGCCCCGCTCATCCCCGACGGGTATCCTGCCAGAGAGCGACTCCTCTGAAGGTCACCCCAACCATGCTGGGTCTACTACCCAGGCGAGGGCCAACATCCCAACAATGTGCGGAAGGTCAAGGCGACTCATCTACACCAAAACGATTCGTGCCGCAAACCCTCTACCCGTGCTTTCGGCACTTAAAACGCACAACACATGAACCCCACGCGATCCAGTGTGCACGCCCCAAGCAACAATACTCTCGTGTCTTGGAGACTCAGCCTGTTTGCTACCCGCTAACCATGTCCTATATACTGATACTGACGATGAGTCGCAAACGCCTCACCTGAATTCCAAATGGCCCATAGAAATAGGTGCAGCACTGTCGGCCCTGTGGACGATCCCCTTTGTATTGGTGAGATTGAAGAGAACGTGTTCATTTGCTATGTGACGACAGAAGCGACATTCAAACCACTCTCATCGGGTATGCCGTGTCAGCATCAGTGCGCCGCGAAAGGCGAGTTCTTCCTCAGTCTCGCTCCAATTCTATAGAACACAAACCTGTGCGAGATAACAACAACATTCAGCGCCCACCCCACCCAGCTCGACGTACGAACAAACCACTCACGGTAAAGGCGCCATCAGCGTCGTCAACCCCGCTAGCAGCGCCGTGGCGCCCACCGTCCCCAGGCGCTCGTACATCGCCCCCGCAAATAGCGGAAACGCTGCTGCGAACGCGCTGCGCAGCGCGCTGTTGCTCGCCATCGCGGAGGCGGCAATGGGGCGGTACGCGGTGACGAGGTAGGTGAATGTCGAGGTGAAGACGAAGTATATCCCTGTACCAAAGGGGATGGAGGCGATGATGGGCGCGATCCAGTGAACGTGCGGGTAGGTCGTGAAGGCGAGCCAGAAGAGGCCTGTGTGTAGGTGAGGAAAAATTGTTGTGGGTAAGTGAATATGGAAAGGGGGTGCAGGGATTGAACGAACTCAATGGGACGAGGATCCCGCCCACCTGACCCATGATAAGTCTCGTCTCCGGGGGCGCCTTGCCGTCAAACTTTGCAGCCTCACGAGCGAAAATCCTATGGGTATAGCGACATGAGTTTTCAATTAAACAGACGTCAATCCCAGGGCGGAATAGGTCACGTGATCTTGGGGATCGGCGACAACGGGGGCTAGCAGGGAGGGAGGACGGTACACGACGCGAAAGAGATCCAGCCACTACGTACCTATTCCATATAGGCTGCGTGGAAATGCCGGAAAACATGCCGATCCCGATGCCTATGAACGTCAGGCCTGTAGACTGAATGTTGAAATCGTGATTGTCCATGAATATGACAGGGAACGCCTGGAAGGCGAGGTACAGGATCCCCAGGAGGAGCGCGGTCCTATCAAAAAGTGGGTCATGACAAAGATGTGAGTAAATGTAAGAAGAAAGGCAGGACCGGACATGCGAGATAGTTGATACCAATACGCACCATGTATCCAGAAGCAGAGCCATCCTATCGAACAAGAGGAGTTCTGCAGCGGCGAATTTCAGATACGAAATTATGCGTCGTACCGGTGCACTCACGGAATGGCTTGTAACAACTGACAGCAATCGCCCGTGTTAAACTTCCTTCCCGCCTGTCGAGCGGTGCATAATGTTTAGCATCCCCGGTTGACTTGCGCACTCTGGATTATACCGATGGAGACCAGCACATCGTCAGTAAAATGTTATGTATGGCGTAGGCAAAGATACCAAGACCCACCTGCTTGCCTTCTTTTTCAAAATAACAGGCACATATGTCTCCGGTACGAACTACATAGAACCCATATCGTTACTGCCTCTTGACGACACTAAGATAGGGGAAAGGCGCACCAGGATGAGCATGAGGAGCTCTACAAAGACCCAACACAGTTGGATGCGGTACGTCCATCGCCAGTCTATGTTCTGTTGTCAGTCATGGTCAGTCACGTGGAACCCGGCACAGGAGAAGGGGCGGGCTGAACTTGGTTGACGAATCTGGGTGATGGCGATGGTTAAGGATTGAGCTCATTAGAGGAAAAGGCGGAGACACGATTGTTGGTGCATACCCTGCGAACAGAGGGCCAGCGACGGGCCCGATGAAAGGGGACCTTTATACGCAGGACTTAGCAGGGCAGATCTCGCACTGAAGCGTAAACGTACATGGTATATACGGCCATGGGACTGTACAGACAAAAAGTTCGAATGTGACTGTTTAGTCACTATGCATGGTGACCAGTATGGGTGTACTTACTTTGCAACCGAGGCATTATCGAACATGTCGCTGACACTCCCCCCTGCGACACTCAAGAACGCGGACCCGCAGAAGCCGGTGAGGAGTCGGAATACGAGGAACACGGCTGTACGCATGCCAAGATTAGCACCCGAAAAGCAGGGAAAGGGAAAGGGGGTCGCATACCAATATCGGGCGCAAACGCGACCGGGAACGAGAAGATGAAGAAGAAGGCGTAGGAGACCTGGTAGACGATATTTCGGCCTCAACGAACCAAGCACGTTTCAGCAAGCAATGCGCAAGGAGGGGCAAGAACACGCACCGTAAACTTCCGACAGCGGTCCGACGAGTAACGGGCCGACTCCAAGACCAGACACGAAGAGGCTGATCCCGAGGACGGTCACCTCGTGGGAGACGTGGAAGGTCTGCGCGGAACCCTGCTCTGTGAACGCTGCCTGTATGCGTTTGCGATTTTGAGATCAAATTTTGAGAGGCGAGCAACTCGAAATGATGTGACTTACGATGGACGACGCACAGGTGACACACAGCGAGGCGGAGCTGATTACGAGGACGGCGATCCATTTCCTGTGGGAGGACATGTGCTGGGGGTTGTCCTCCGTTTCGAGGACGACAAGGTAGGGATCCGGGTCCGCATCTGGAGAACTTGTGCTTGATATCGTCTTCTCTGCTACTTCTTGAGTGCTATCCCGAGGCACTGCTGCAGGTTCAGAGACCGCCGACTCCCTAGCGGACATTGTGGAGTGCAGTGTGAGACCAGACTCGAGATCAGCGGCTCGTGGAGACATCCAAGCCTTGTTGCTCACCTCCCGGCTGTTTTTCGACTTATTCATGGGATGATGGATCACCCACCAGGGCGCTTGCATTGCCACTGAGTCAGCACGGCCAGGGTTCGGTGATCAGATGCTGATTCGACACGCCATGAATATCTATCATCTGGGTTATAATGTTCCTGGCGCAGCGCCGTCATGCCGGTTGTCTTACCTGAGCAGTCGCTCTCGGGACCGAGACTTTGGGCCAGTCTGGTGTTATACTGGGCATCGCCCAGGGCAGCTCAGGGTTTATCAGTGTCGCTAGTAACCGAAAAGTACTATCGCGCAAATCTTAGGCTGCGGTCACGGAACTTCAAGTCTTCTCTCGTGCGCTCAAGGGTGGGGCCATCGGAGGGGGTGTGGGCTAGCATTTGTATAAGCGGATAAGGCTTCGTTCGGGGAGTGTTCGGGGTCGGGTGTGTGCGCCATGCAATCAAGAATGGCCGAGCTGCGCCGGCAGAAAACTTGGGTACCAGTAAAGAAATTGTGGATATTCACGACGTTAGTACAGCAACACACGGAGAGTGAGTAGTGAATGAGCCGAGTCATGGAGAGAATGAAAAGCTGAGTGAGGCACGGTTGAGAATGAAGGAGGACGAAGTGACAGTGTGGAGAACATCACAGCGAAGGTAGTGTATGAGCAATAATTGACAATATTGGAAGGCCACCAAACTGTGGACTCACGCTGTTCAATATTTACGTGTCCCTATCTGGAAAGCATGGATGATGGGAGGGATAATGTCAGATTGCTGAGAGACGTGAGTGATTGGCGCGATTAAATCATGAGACAGAGATGTGATGGCATGCAAGGGAAGCAGGGAATCATACTTATGCCCAGTGCTGGCAAAGGTTCGAATCCGCTGGGGGAGACCCAATGTTGTTCAAAGTTAAATTTGCAAGTAAAGCTGTAGGCAGTCTGCTACGGCGCCACGCCTTCCCGAACTGGAAGGTGGAAGAATTCCCTGTTGGACCAATGTAGGACCATCAATCTTTCATAGAATCATGCGAAGTAAAGCTGCGGGCAGTCTGCGAGCCGCCTCCAGCTGCTTGCGGCCCTGCTGCGGTCTGTCCCTCTCGACGAGTGGCGAACGCCTGGATAGACTAACTTGAACGTAGTCCCGAGAGTCAGACTCCACAGGTTGCCAGCTTGTGACTTACTGGGTGGTACTTCACAGCGCCTTGGAAGGGCTGGAACAGACTCCTCGACAGGTTCGCCTCATGGGCCGATGCCAGGCTGGTGAAATCTTGCGTTGTTAATGTTATTGGGCTTCATCATTCCGCAGCAGCTGTTGGCATTGGTCTGCGACGCTGCCGCTTTCATCTGGTTTCAAGACTCGGATAACTTTTTCTTTTCCCAGTGACGCCGGCCTTCGGCTTCAACGCCCAATCGCACAATATAATGCGACCAGTGAAACACTGACGGTCGACCTATATCGCCATCGACATGTCTGTCATCCTACCGGAAACCATTCCTACGCTGCGCCCAGTGCATGCCGTCGCTATATTTGCGGTTAGCTGGGTCCTCGTGACCGTCGTCCAGCGAGCCAGGCGATATTTGAAAGCTACGAACCTCAGAGGCCCACCGAGACAGAACTTTCTTTTCGGTTTTCAGAAGGACCTGAACGAGTCGAAGGATCCCGGCGCCTTGTATGAGCAATGGGCGCAAGACTACGGGTCGGTTTACAGACTCCCGTCAGCCTTGGGAAATTCCAAGGTTGTGCTTTGCGATCCCAAAGCGATCGCCCACTTTTATGCCAGGGAAAGCTTCACCTATGTCCTCACACCTCTGAACAAAGTCTTCTCCGATATGCTTGTGTGTGATCATTCTATTTGCAGTCACGTTGTGCGGCCGTCACTGACATTGTTTACAAGTTGGGAAAGGGGAGCCTGCTGGGCTCAGAGGGGGAAGTACATAGACGGTTCGTGGAGATGACACCTCGCACTGAATTATCTGACATCTCAAGTACCTCTTGATCGTTCCAGGCTACGCAAATCGTTGACACCGGCTTTCAGCATCGCTGCAATCCGCAAACTCACGTCAGTGTTCTATGACTCTGCTTACAAGGTACGTGTTCTGCCAATTTGGTTAACGGTATGATTTACCTCAGTGCATCAGACCAAGGCGGCATGGGACCTTATATTAGAATCAAACCCAGATGGTGCTATCATCGAAGTTCAGCAATGGTACGTTACACTTGCATAGGTTTGGCGCAGCGGTTGACACAGGACACCCGGACAGGATGAATCACATTTCGTAAGCGTGTCGGGATGCGCATATCTTGACCTACTCTATCGCTACTACGTCTACTGACACTCGTGTTCCGCGCAGACTCGACACCATTGGCATAGCTGGATTCTCGCACGATTTTGGGTCATTGGACGGAAAGCACGCGGACGTTACGGAAGTATTCGACTCTTTTTCTTCTGCTAAGCCCTCCCCGATCTTCGGGGTCCTCGTATCGCTTGCACCAGTCTTTCCGTGGCTGGTTAGATTACCCAATCCGCGTACAAAGCTCATTCAGAAGCTGAATGCCAGCATGGGTGACATATCCAACCAATTGCTAGCTCGCACGCGGAAGGAAAAAGAGGGAGGCGTAACCGGAATTCACGAAGAAAAATCGATTATCGGGTTGTTGCGTGCGTGTGTTCCCTCTTTGGCTGCTGGGCATTGAGTTGACCCATCTGATTTTTATTCAGTCAAGGCCGAGAATGCAGGCTCAGAGCTACATCTGTCGCAAGAGGAAGTCCTGGCACAGGTACCCATCCTTCGTTTAAACATGTCCTTGAGAGCTACGTACCAGCTGAGTGTCCGCAGATGAAAGTCCTTCTTCTGGCCGGCTATGAAACCACGTCAAGTAGGTTTCTTTATGTGTCACTTTATTGTCTGTTCTGACGGCCTTAACATAGTCAGCATGACGGTTCGTTCTCGCCGATCGTTCTACTTCAATAAGCTTACGCTTGCTCACGATTTTAAGTGGGCACTTCTCGAACTTTCTCGCGACCAGGCCGCACAAGAGAAGCTTAGAGAAGAGTTAATACAGCTTGGTGGTGCTGACCCCACGTGGGATCAGTTAACCAGCGGTCTACCCTACCTGGACGCAGTTGTGCATGAAGTCCTTCGTCTGCACCCGCCAATCACCGAGATGAACCGCCTTGTACGCCGCTGAAGTCTAGACATAGAACAACATTTGCTAACCCGCCTTATTTTCAGGCTGCAGACGATGATGTCCTCCCTCTTAGCGAGCCCATCCAAACAACGTCGGGCCAACTTATCGACCGCATCTCCGTGGCAAAAGGCACGGTGCTTTTGGTTCCCATGCACAGCGTAAACCGCTCGTCAGCCTTGTGGGGAAGTGATGCCAAAGACTTCAAACCGGAAAGATGGATACACGAAGACGGCATCTCTGAGAAGGCCAAGGAAATTCAGGGGCACCGCCATCTATTGACTTTCGTCGATGGCCCGAGGACCTGTCTGGGAAAGGGGTTCGCAGTGGCAGAATTCAAAGTAAGCCAGCCCGTTGCTGTTGCCAAGATCGACCTTTTGATTGTCATGATTTCAGGCTGTTCTGTCCGTCCTCATTAAAAATTTCTCTTTTGAGTTGCGGGATGGTCCTGAGACCAAGATCGATTTAGCAAGAGGTGTGTTACCTCGCCCGAAGATTGAAGGGGAGGACGGATGTATGGTGCCACTGAGAGTTCGTCGCTTGGACTGAGTGGCGACCGAAGGCTTGCTTATATGAGCTGTCTCAACGGTTTTGTCTTTCCTTTGGAAATTTACTTTCTATACAATTGAGTCACCAGGTCCGGGATTCAGGGATCGGGTGTCGATTCCACACGTCATGCAACGATCCATCATCTGGGTTACATGAACAATCGCTCACAGGACCGAGACTTTGGGCTGGCCCTGTGTTATACTGCGCATCGCTCAGGGCTTCTTAGTCTCACTAGTGTTGAAGTGGTGCTGAATGACTCTACTGTGCCTCTCTCAGGTTGCAGCACGAAAAGGGAGGACTGCGACCACGTCGGCGCTCCTCTGGTGCGCTTTGAAGTGCGGCCTAATTCGGAGGGGGTGTGGACTGGAGTTTGAATAAACGGATAAGACTTAGGTATACAAGGTTCGGGGCCGCATAATGTGTGCATTACATGGTGGGTCCCGGGAGACTGGTGAGTAATGCACGCGATGCGCCTCGGGGGCAGGGGAGTCAGCCACCGGTCAAGTGAGTCAAAAGGATCTACGGGGTATCTCTGAATCCCATAAGGTATTGCATGATCTGAAAAGCAGCCTGCGCAAGGACGCACGTTTAGTTGGACCATATGACTAAAGCTAATATTTCACTTACCACTGGAGCGAATTGTGGGACCCTGGGGATTCAACGGTCAACATTAGCCTGCAGACTCAGAAAGGCGCTTACATGTGTCCACTGAGCGCTACCTCGTAATAAGTGAGTCCGCGTTCCGAATGCATTGTGCCATATGCACCAACTCCGTCAACAATGAAGCTATCGTTAGCGATAGGTGTCTGGAATCCTTGAAGGCCATTCCCTGTTACTGTTGTGAGCCATGTACCCCCACCCGACCAGCAGAAGTTTACTCACAGGTCATACTTGCTTGGAGTTCAGTACCCGAAAATATAAGTTCGACGACGCGAAGGGGATATCACTCACTTCTGAATGACGATTCTTGTTCTAAGGGGAATTCAGCCACATTCCGAGGGGGAGATGAAGCAACCTACCCTTCTGCGATAAGGATAAAGTCCGCAAGCCCATGAACAATGACACTCCGCTGACTCTTCTCAATGACGTTCGGCATTACGGTGAACACCGGCGGCAAGCTCTGATCACCGTCAGGGAAAACATTGACGTTCGAACATTCTGTCCATTTCGTGTCGATAGGGGCATGGATGGCTTCTTTGACTTCCTTGCGGTTGAAGTAGATCGGAGACTGCTTCTGAGGGAACGAGCCGCTGGTAAGGGCAAAGACACCAAGTCAGAATTGATTGTTTCGCGCGCTCCCGATAACACAACTCACGGGAATCCGAGGACGTCCCACAGAATAGGATACTGTCGTGCATTAGCAAAACGACTGGGGGTTAAGGAGTGAAGACACATACTGTGTCCCATATACGGTATATATCGAATGCCGGGTTGATGATCAGCGCATGGTTGAAGATATCATCCCACACATCGCAACCCTTGTCGAACTCAACCGAGGTACCTGGCAGCGGAAGTAGTCCCGCTGGAGGATAGGTAACATATTTGTCAACGTAGCCAGTATAGTTACAGCGTGCCGCCTTCTTGTCCAGTTTGTCCATGAATGTTTGGCTATGGGAGTGTGAGGTATGGAAGGAAAACGGCAATGATCGACATACTTGAAGGAGAATAGACCGGCATATTTGTGAACGAAATCCACTGCGGGGATTTCTTCCTGAACAACATCCCACGAAAGAGAGGCTAAGGACCACTTGAGGTGATGATCATCGTATGCAGTTGCGAAAAGAAGCTTACGATCGCTGACCCAAATACCCTGAAGGGAAAGATCCAAAAGGGTAGGATTCTCATAGATGTAGTTTGCAATGTCTGAGCATCGACATCGTTAGCGACATGCTCGGAAGTATTGCGAACGAGCTTACATGGCACATAAGTTCCGGCATACTGCGACTACACGTTAGGCCTCCGTAGCACAGACTACTTGTCACACTCACACTTTCTCCTGTCAAATACAGCTTCTTTCCCTTCAGCTCTGAGAATACCTCGAGGAACTGCTGCATAAATCCAACAAGTTGTTCCGCAAGCTCATCTTCGTTCTGGGTGACAGACGGAAATGGGCTCCCGCGACCACGAGAGCAAGTAAATGGAGACACACCTGAATATTAGGCGTGCCTTGCGAGAATCCGGTACCAACGGGTTGTTCCACCCACAGAACACTAGAAAGGTTCGTCCAACTGTGCTCGTTGACGGTAGGCTTGGCTTGTCCCCAAGCCCAGCTCAGGGGCTAAAAACATAAGCAAACGCAATACCAAGGATGGACAAGCGGAATGTGCTCACCCCGTTTTCCTGAAGGAGTCCTTCGAGAGAAGAGCATCCGGGGCCGCCATTTGTCCTGCCAGCGTCAGACTTCAGCGTCCGAAAGAAAGGTAACAAAAGTCGGAAAGTACCAGAAGATCAAGTCATCCAGGCTCCCTTGTGGTCCCGGAGGGAAGAACCAGAAATAGAGCTAAGTGAGTGTGGTTAGGTACGCATCGGAGCGCGCGCGATAGATAAGCCCGCCCCACCTGACGAGTCTCATTCGGACTATTGCTGATGGGCAACAAACCCGCCCAGCTGGGGCCTATGTCGAAATCAACCAGCGGCAAAGATGACCCGTTCACATAGAACTCTGCCCTCCGCCATTGTCTGATCAACAGAAACACGGGGACTCATGAATAGTGCACGCTCACCAGAGGCTCTAGGATTGGAGAATGTGATATTTTGCACGCCAGTGCTCCGCTTGATGCCTGCGTGAGCAGTGGTCTTCCAGCGCTTTGCAGCCTCGAGTTGGTGTGCCCTCATATCATCCCTGGTGATCTTGCGCGCGCCAACTGTGGCGCCGAAGGCCGCTAGAAGAGAGACGAGGAGAATGGGGAGCACCATGACCGGATTGCGGACAGAATTCGGCTGCTAGCAAACTCGGGATGGGTGGCATTCTGGGGTGCTTTGACGCTCGGCTTTTATACATCGTACGTGAGCTCATTGCCGCTTAGGAGGCATATGGCGATGCTTCTACGTTGTGGTCCGAGGGCTGGGTCTATTTATTCTCTGAACGGCACATGAGATGAGTCCATGTGGTTGGACGCGGTTGGACTCGATGGAAGCTTCGCGACAATCGATAAGGTGTGAGAGGCACCCGTCATTGTATCTGATGGCTGCCGTTCATGATAACGTTATTATTAGTCTGGCAGCCACGACAAAAGGTACTTACGAGAGGGTCTCACGAATCTGAATATTTGGCACGAAGCAAGTATCTCCAGCAGACAAAATAGAGGGTTCGGCCCTCGAATATATGAAGATATGAGTTCTAAAGAGCCTGCGTATTATATCTATGAGATATGACTCGAGGATTCACGGCGAAAGGGATGGCAGGACACATGCCCGTACGAAGTATTCATGAAAACGACTGTCTTTTGTGAGCTCAGGATGGAACGTAGTCAACATATGGCGTCCCTGCCGTATCGCCACGATCGTCCTTGGATCACGTGGGTCAGTGTCATCTTCGTCAGGGGACACAAGGGTCTGAGAGCGAGGCAGTAGCCCAGCAGGTAATCGCGCGATGATCTCTAATGGGGGGTCTTCGGGTGATGGACTCAGGGAGAGAACGACCTAAAGGAGGCACCTGGGTTAGGATGGTAAGGGCAAAATAGATTGCACCTACCGGAGCACGGATGAACACGCCAGTAAAAGACTGATCAGGATCACGTAGCCCATCCACCAGAAGAGGCGCTTCAAACGATTCTACCTACGGTTCGCAGCGTCGTGTGAGCTAATAAAAAGCGAGGAATTGTGAGATATACCTGAGATCCCCATCCATTTCGAGCGACTGTCACAGACATGCCTCCCAAAAGCTCTTGGCCTCCTTTTTTTGTGTTTTCTACTGCTTGCGCAAGGAGGATTGCCCCAGCGCACGTTCCCCATACAGGCTTTTTCTTTAGGAATAGTCGTAGAGGCTCCAAAAGCCCAGCTAGGCGGGCTAGGAGTGCAATCGTCGTAGATTCTGGAAATTCTTCAGCTTGCAGAACGGCCTGTTCACCTCAGCCCGAAAGCATACCTCCACCGGGTATTATTAAAGCGTCACATCTTGCAAGGTCGTCCGCCACACGCACGAGGACGATTACGACCTTTTTTTGGCAAGAAAGTTTTTGAAGGGCGACCTGGTGTTCAGCAAAGGCGCCCTGGAGCGCTAATACATCGAATTCAGCGCACGTTTGATATTTGCGTCAACCCGGCTCACCAAGAATGCCAACGGTCACATCCTTCTTTGCCTGGTGAGTATCCATCGGGGTGAACTTAGGACGCGAAAATTTGCTGCAGGTCTGGGTGGACTCACGAAGTTGACGAGAGATGTCAAGAGCACAATGTTATGAGTCAGTCGATAATCCGATCGTAGTCCAATCGTGTGTCACCGATTGTCAACGGAACTGTGGCGGAACTGAGAAATTTCTCGGGGCATATAAGTAGGAACAGGCCGTTAAGTCCGCCCGCCATATGGCGACTCCCGTGGGAAAGGTGGCGAAGTAGAAAACTGTGACTGGTGACATTTACCGGAGCCGCTTTTTAAACTCTCACCTGAACCACCACCATGTCTGAACTTGACGCTGATCTGTACGGAGGTAGGTGTTTCTGCGTAGGGATGCGCCGAGGAATTGATTTCGCCCCCAGATCTGTACGGGAACGATGAGACAGACTTCTCTGCAGTAGACAGTGCGGAACAACCAAAAACCGAGGAAACTTCTGCGTCAGAAGCTCCAGTGGAACCTCAAGCGCCCACACCTGCCAAGGCGCCTCAATTAAAGCAGGAGTCTCCCCCGGTAGTGTCTACAGGCCAGACATCCGCTCCTGAGACGAGCGCTATCCAGACATACGAGGACTATACTGCATCGTCGGCGCAAGCTACATCTTCCTCCTATGTGGTCCCAGGGACACAGCAAATTCCCACTTACCAACAACCATCTTCCTCGGATTTCGACGATCGTGCACTTCACCAAGCAAGCGGTGGGTATGACCATGCTCAGATGCCTGAACGTAGTATACGGCCTTCGGAGATGAAAGACGAAGGGTGAGTAAAGCCAAGGTATTCGCGCTAATATGACTAGTCTTGCATCTTCGCAATGATGCTTCGAGGGTTGCCGAGTGGTATGATTGACGCGAAGTCACGCCATCATCCCGGATGCCTCTGGCTGTGTAGTCAGTCCACCGCCGTATCGCCTAGCTACTCAGCTTGTCGACTAGGACTAGGCTAGCTCTAGCATATCTGGATTCTCTACGTCTAGGCTAGGCTAGCACAGCACACAGACACAGTAGCGTCCTTCCTTTTCTTTTCTGTCATAACATCTACTGTCTTTACAGAAACACTAATAGCAAATTTTGCTTTCCATATACTCGCTCGTCTACCCACATTCGTCTATCGTCCATGCTACCTCCACGCATGTCTATAGCAAGATGTTCATTGGCGGTCTCAACTGGGATACAACCGATGGTACTTACGCCGTCACTGCCTGCTTTGTACCGAACAGTAGTACTAAAGTAGGGCTACTGTGCCAGAATCCCTCAGGAACTACTTTTCGCAGTTCGGTAAAGTAGATGCGTGCACCATCATGCGTGACGCAGCGGGTAGATCAAGATGTTTCGCCTTCTTGACTTTTGAAGATCCCGCGAGCGTGAATGCTGTTATGGTCCGGGAGCACTTCCTGGATGGTAAAATAGTACGTACCTCATCTTACCTAGATTTGCGGGTGCCGTTCATTCTAAATCATGTGCCTTGTTCAAGATCGACCCAAAAAGGGCTATTCCCCGACAAGAACATCAGCGTGCTACGAAGCTGTTTATCGGTGGACTTGCTGGCAGTGTCACTTCCGAATCAATGCGGGAGTTTTTCTCGCAGTTTGGCAAAGTCATCGACTCGACGGTCATGTTGGACCGCGAGACAGGAAGGAGTAAGGGGTTCGGATTCGTATCATTCGAAGACACGAACGTGCAACCATTCCTTGGTTTCGGGAACCTAGAGATTGACGGTAAATTGGTATGTACTCGCTCCTAACGCAGGCTGTGGTAGCTCCAACTGACGGGTTCTGCACTACTTAGATTGACGTGAAGCTAGCACAACCACGCTACCAACGTGACGGGGACGAGAGCGGACAGCAACAACCACAGCAACAGTTTAACAAAGGTGGCTTCGGTGGACAGGGTGGTAACTTCAACAACGCTGCTCCAATCGCGCCTGCGGCTGCAGGAAATACACCATTTGATCCTCAGGCCCTTGCAGCGCTCTACACGCGGATGTTTCAGATTGCGGGCGGTGGTGGGATGATGGGAGGTGGCATGGGCGGAAACATGGGGATGAACCCTGCGATGATGGGGGGTATGGGAGGGGGTGGAGGGTATGGCGGTGGGATGCCTATGGGAAGAGGTATGGGTGGGCCGGGCGGGATGGGAATGCCTAATGGTCCTGGAGGTGGCATGGGCGGTATGGGCGGCCCTGGGATGGGTGGTATGGGCAGAGGAGGACAAGGCATGATACCGACTGGTCCCGGCGGTATGGGCCCAAATGTGCCACGAGGGCCAAGAGGCGCGCAAGGTGGTCCCGGAGGTCCAGGTGTTGGACCACAGAGGCCCGGACAGAGAGGGCAGCACAGTTATCATCCATATGCTCGGTGACCGGTATTGCGCTGGCGTTTGAGGGGGGGTTAACTTATATACGTAAAAAGCTGGCCGGCGTGTTAGTGTTATCTTGTTCTGCCTATTGAGGGTCAAGCCCTCTCTCGTTGTGTATAGCATTATGTACCTCGCTTTTGGTGGAATGTATAGGGTATGCCGCCTTAAGTGTTGACGTTGAGGGGCTTGCCGCTTGGGGTCGTTCCTTCTGCAAACCATTATAAACAACACGTTTTGGGCTTCTTGACGTAGTTCCAAGATTACCACCACGCGTCTCCGAGTCAACTCTTCAGCCAGAACTGCAAACAATCGCCTTCAACATTGTCTGCAGACTTTTATTTTACTCCGTGAAGCATTACGCTCGCGCGGACTTGACGAGCAGCTGCGTGTCTGGCCATGCCTCCCCAAGTGGACGTCGTCATAGTCTTTCGAACCTCTGCGAAGAAAGCCACTCTAACCAAGGAACAAGCGCGACAGAATGCTGCTAAGGCGGAAAGACAATATTCTGCCCTAATTGACACTCTGTCAAAGGCTGGTCTGAATGCAGTCGGAAGGCGGGGAGAAAGTCAGGACCAGCTGTTGATTATGGTTTCCTGTCCTCAGAAGGTGCTGGCCAATCTTGTCCATTGCGAACGGTACGTGCCGCGACGTCTGATACGTATATCAGGTGCTAATACGTTTCTCTGAGTCAGACACTCTGACTTTCTATACGGACTTCCGATGTCCAAACTGCCGTCTTCCGCCGCAGACCTCGATTCGGCTCCACTGTGTTCTGCTGACCGTATTCGCCTCGTGCATGCTTTCATCACGTCTACCCACAAAGACGGAGGACTTGGTATCATCCCTGAATGCACAGATTGGGACCTCGTTCAATCTGTTATGGTTCTTCACGATCACGACTTCAATGACCAATGGATACGTCTCTGGACCACTCACCGGATAGCATCGGTCCAGCTCGAAAGAATCCGAGATCAGGTCGGTTTTAACGTCTCTTTCCCACCACATGACAACTTATTCTCGTCTCATCAAAGTTTGGTGACTCGGTGGCCCTGTACTTCTTCTTCCTCACTGCATACACGCGCGCTCTCATATTTCCTGCCGCTCTTGGCTTCGTATTCTATTTCTTTGGCACCCCATATTCAGCGATATACTCTTCGCTCTTACTGCTATGGTCAATAGGATTTGTAGAGTGGTGGAGGCTACAGGAACGCATTCTTTCTGTGAGATGGTGCACACGGGGCTCCTTCAGGGTGGAGAAGAGGAGAGCGGACTACATCCCCAGTTTCCCTTGGTGGAAGAGAGACTCCAGAATGGTGGCGAGCATTCCAGTCATACTGCTGTTTGCGAGCGTCCTCGCCAGCGTATTGACTGGAATATTCGTGCTAGAGGCCTTTGTTACGCAGTTGTATAAGGGACCTGGACACAAATTTGTGGTAAGACGTCCTGTTATCACCGAAGCTATCCGAGGCTAAGTACTCTTTTGACAGTCATTCAGCCCCACTATACTTTTCATGGCCCTTGTGCCTCGGCTGCTTTCCATGTACAAAACTCATGCCAAGCGATTCACCGACTGGGAGAATCACGCCCATCAGTCCTCCCATGATGGCTCTCTCACAATCAAAGTCTTCACTCTATCAGCTATCAACGCGTACCTTGGTCTCGCTTTATCCGCTTTCGTCTACGTGCCGTTTGGAGAGAGCGTCATGCACTTTGTCCAGTTTCACCTGTTTTCGGGGGGGCATCATGCAGCTGCAATGCTTCAAAAGCTCAACATCAACCTGAACGAAACGGTGAAGCTTGGCGTCGGTGGTGGCCGAGGCGAGAACCCCAGTGTCGCGAAGCCCAGCATATGGGAGGCCGATAGAACGAGCGCGAGGCGGAAGCTGAACCCTTCAAGGTTGCAAGAACAGATGTTTGCTTTCACCGTGACGAATCAGGTGGTGGACACATTCATGGAAATTGGTCTTCCTTTTATTCTTCGCGCTGTAGAGTCCTTCCGCAACGGCAAAGGATTCCGGAATGGGAACGGGAAGGGTCAGGGGAAGAAGAAGAGGGTCGCTTTTGAGGACGATGCAGCATCACAAGATGGCAAAGGCAGGGAGGAGCGTGAATTCTTGGAGAGGGTTCGGAGTGAAGTGGCATTACCTGAATATGAGGTCTTCGGAGACTACAGCGAAATGGTCACTCAATTCGGCTATGTTGCACTCTGGTCTACAATATGGCCTCTTGCTCCAGGTACAGTGGCTCTACATAGTCTTCATCAAATGCCTGTCTAACGATTTCGACAGTTATGGCGTTATTGAACAACTTCCTTGAAGCGCGTTCCGACGCGTTCAAGATCGCAGTACACACCCGACGACCTATTCCCACACGCACTGACACGATTGGTCCCTGGCTTGAATCGCTTTCCTTCCTCACTTGGTTGTCGGCGCTCACAAACTCTGCCTTGGTCTACCTCTTTCGCCCACCGGATAACAAAGATGGCGATCTCGAAACAATGATGGACATTGGTGGGGAGGAAGACCACAAGCTGCATCACCGCCATAATGGGCTCGCGGCAACGAAAGAACTTCTTGTCACTGCCCTGTGTATTGCTCTTGTCGCGTCGCATGGCTACCTCCTGCTTCGTGCTGCGGTGAGGCACATACTGGAGCGCGCTATCTGGAATGGGAGCAAGGAGATGAAGGAAGCAGAGAGAGTGGAGAGAGAAGTGAAGGAAAAGTACCTGACTAATCTTGGAGAATGTTCCGTGGCTGAGGATGATATTGCTAAGCCGGATGTACAGACGAGCAAAGTAGACGACTGGACTGGATTCTGGGCAGTCGATGAGGGGTTGGAAGAGATACAGAAGGTGGTCAAGGATGCCTGATCAGTGCCAATTGTTGCTCCATCTGATTCATTTGGGACCTGCTCTCCACGCATTTGTGTCTTCTCAATTTCTTGTTTGCATTGCTACTCGTTGAAGTCACAACATGCTCTCTGTAGAACATATGTATTCCGCCAGCTTTCATCCCTTCTTATACATACAACCATTTCGCTATATCTCTACGTCCATGTCGATCGATATCTTGGTATACATACACGCAGCAGTGCAGGATAGGGGGATATAATCTACCAGATGATAGTTAGGGCAGGTAGTCTATATGGGCACATTTGTCCCAAGGAATGACATCGCCGCGGTTAGTGACACCTTGAACATACAGCCTGACACCTCGCGCTCCCGAGACGCCACGGGGCACCGAATGCGAATCAAGGTAAAATCTGTTCGCTCGACCATCATAACCCGTCGTGCCTACAAACGATGCCGACGTCGGTTCGGGTGCAATTCCTTCAAAACGGGGGCTGAGGTATACGTTGAAATAGAGGAAGGATGGGAACGAGTCGTTGCTGTCATCGAGAATCCACACTGGATCAGGGTCTTCGGTAGAATTTATCACGTGCCCGGTGAGAGGAGGATACGACGAGGCGACGTCCCACGTAAGAACACCGGACAATGAAGCAAGAGAGTCTGTGGTGAAGGAACTTGTAGGCTCAAATTTGGCCCACAGGATATGCGGGATGCCAACGGATACGGCAGCAGGAGGCGGGGAAGGGTAAACAGCGAGCTGGCCGAGGAATACAGAGAAAGTGCAGGTTTCGGATGGGTCTTCCGTGGCGAAGCCTACGACGATCCCAGCTGCGACTATTGTGTCGTCGTGTTGCTCCGGGAGCGTGAACTGCAATATCTGTCTCGACCAACCGCTTCCGAGGTCACTTTGAATTGACTGCCCTGAGGAGATTTCGGTTTTCTGACCGGATCCGGAAAGTAATTTCACGGATAAGCCGAGGTCGAGCTCAACGCCGACGCCGACGGCTGTTTTGTACACGATGTTGGCTTCGTATGACTTCTGTGCGGTGATAGATAGCGATTGGACTGGCAGCCAGATGCACCGGAAAAACGCGTCCTCGGCATCAGTGCCCGAGCAGGTAACGGACAGCTGGAGGCAGTTCCCTCCACTCCAGGCGTCGTCCAGGAACAATGTAGAGGACCCTTCAGGGACTTTCTCTGCTCTCGCATCTCCCTCCCATTCTATGGCCGGGCGAGGCCATACCAAGTTTCCGATGGAGCATTGTTTATCAACATCGGTCCAGCCTGCATCGGTCTGTAGATGCTTTACCCCTTCCACAAACCACGAGCGACCAATACCAGGACAGAAGGTCGTATGAAACGCAAGCACAGCAGGGTCAGGCGGGGGAAGCCCGATGAAGAATGACGATATGGACTTAAAAGAGTCGTGAGGACATTCTGGCTCCCCCCGGCGTCTAGGTGCGTCTGGGACGGGCACTATCTCATCAGGGTCTGCGGGGCCAATCCATAGTTTCCGTTCGTACTCCCACCATTTATCCCAGTTCCAACCTGGCTTATCCTGCTCACTCTCCCAGGTCCATGCCTGTCCAAAGAGAGCGACGCTGAGCCCGAGGAATTCGGGGTCGATGTGAGATATGGCTTTGTAAGAGCCAAAGCCTCCCCCACCATGGGATCCGCGACCCCAGACGTCAACCCCAGTAAAGACGCTTCGGAGAGATTTGGCCTTAGAAATTGAGCTATATCTGGACGATTGAGTGTCGGTAACAAGTGCAGGGTCTAGACTCATAAAGAACTGAGCAGTGAGCTGGGGGTAATTGGGTGGCCACTGATGAAACAGATCAAGAAGGATCATAGAGTGAAGAAGGCAGGACCTACAGTGTAATTTGTGAAAAACGTATCGGAAGATAGGAAAAAGGGCAAGTTAAGACTGTTGAGTCTGTCCTGCCATCGTAACTGACCATTGAAAATCACGCTGTCATACCTAAGATAACCCAGTGAGCTTTGCGCTCTGAGCCTGGTCGTTGATCTCACCAGACCGCCTGTGCATGCACACCAACCTTCGCTTGAAGTTCGGTTCTTAGAATCTGGATCCAAGCGGCCAATGTACGGGCTTGTTCCGGGCCGCCTCGAAGTGGACACTCGAAATTAAGCAGATATCCGTCAAATCCTCGTTGATAAGCCACTTCGGCTAAAAGGCGTGCATAGTGCTTAGATAGTGGAAGCGTTGCAGTCGGCGTGACAGGTCCCATGCTAGATTGGGAACCAGATGGGAGTCCGACGAGAAGCCTGAGGCAATCCGCCTCCCCTGAGCCCTCGAATATTCTGAGGACTTACTCTCAGCACTTCTCCAAAGGAGCATGGACGAAGCATACAAGGTTCCGAGCATCTTAACGCCTTGTCTGTGAGCAGCTGTAGTCCATCCCGAGGGAGGAATTGTGACCCGGTGGTGAGAGAAGCTGCTCCGATCGATTCGATCAGTCGATCCGATCAGCGGAGCACCACCGGAGCACCTACTATACAAACGTATCACAATACGTCCAAAAATTGAAGGTGTAACACAAGCCCGAGGGGCTTTCCGTATATCCTCCCTGGACGTAACAAAATGCGAGTCACTTCATATACCTGGGAAATGACATAAATCAACCGAGTCACCTACTAACTTTATAATCGTGACACACCTAGATCAAGAGGTCAGTGCATGATATAAGAGAAGAAAGCTTTGTTTTTTTACCAGAAGCTTTCCTCTGCTATTCGATGTTTCTTTGGTGGGTTTGAATCCCACGACGCCTGCAAGCTTGCTCGATGGCGTTGCAGCCCAGGCATCAAGCTCTTCAAGAGATTCGAAGAATGGGGCATTATCGCCAACCAGTTTCGAGTGATCTTTACCGCGCAAAGGCATATTCTATGGAGCTTAACGGCAATGAATACTGGGCTTTCCCCAGATCGTGACGCCGTAGCCTGCACCCGCTGAGAGGTACGTTTCGAAGCTGAAGGGGCGTGGGAAAGCGCCCGGCAGTGAGGAACCTTGAGGCGAGCTTGAGCGTTTCTTTAGTCGCAAGTCTTTCAAAACGTTGGTCGATGCTGTGACGGACATGTCAGAACAGCCGCAAGATTCAAGAACGGACACAGATTCTCAATCCGATATCCCCCAAAATGACGGCTCTTACAACGGCGACAAGACCCAGCCGTCGGAAGACATTATGCACGCGTTGAACTCATTGAACCCGCAGGCATTTTCGACCGTGTCTCAAAATGGGCACGAGCCACAACCACAAGGCGAAGATGCAACTCAAGATGCATCGCAAGAGCCTCCCTCTGAGTGGCATGTGCTGCGTTCAAAGTTGCGTGACGAACCGCATGACCCAGACGGGTGGAACAGACTCGTCGATCTCGCTGAGAATGCCGGTGACACTGAGCAAATAAAAGAATCTTACGAAGCCCTGCTTGAAACTTATCCGAACACGGTATGTAACTTTCATCCTCTCCTTCCTGCGCACCTAACGTAGCCAAACGCTACCAAGTCCTCCGCGCAAATAGCATACCTCAACCACTTTCTAAGACCCGGACTGTTCCAGTACGCGGAAGATCTATTCAAGAAATATTTGAAAGCGTCTCCGTTAGTTGATTTGTGGAAATTTTACCTTTCCTACGTCAGGTCAGTGTGAGCGGCGGCGGCATGACTTGTACATTGAACGAATTATTGCCCAGACGAGTCAACATTACACCGAACACGCGTGACGCGGTCATCAAGGCGTACGAGTTTGCTCTCAATCGCATAGGCCAAGACAAAGACAGCGGCGAGATCTGGAATGACTACATTCAATTCTTAAAAGCCGGGGAGGTATGGATTTGGATTTCCGTCTCGCGATATCCTTGATTATTTACGAGGCATGCAGACAACCACTACATGGGAAGAATCGCAGAAGATGGATGCTCTGCGCAAAGTCTATCACCGCGCCGTTCAGATCCCTCTCGAGAATGTAGAAAGACTTTGGTCCGAGCTAGAGGCGTTCGAAAACAATCTGAATAAAATCACAGTGAGGCCTAGGATCTCTTTTTTTGTGCCAATAAGTAACTAACCATCTCTTAGGCTAAGAAATTCATGTCGGATCTTTCTCCCTCCTACATGCAGGCTCGCACAGTCCTGCGACAACTACAGCGTCACCTAGGTCCCCTTTTCCCTCCGCCACCCCAGTCGTCTTCTTCGCGCCCACCCCTCTATCTCCCTCCTACGCCCACGTTCAACGCGGCTGAAAGAGCGCTCGTCGGCGCATGGAAGACCTACCTCAAGTGGGAAGAGAGCAACCCGCTCGAATTTGAAGACAAGGACCGGTCCACCTTGATCTCGCGGATTCAAGGTGTATACCGCAAAGCCGTTATCCGTATGAGATATTACAGCGAGATTTGGTGGGTCTGAATCGTGTTGTATAGACGAGAAAAGAGGGCTCACAGATTTTGTCAGGTACATGGCGTTTGTTTGGACTAACAGCGTCGGTAAGCAAGAAGACGCTGTAAATATCTTGAAAGCAGGCATGGAAGCCAATCCGACCAGCTTCCTCCTTCATTTTGCATATGCTGAGCAAATAGAAGCACGGGGGGACCATACCGAAGTCATCGCAACGTTCGATAAGCTCCTCGATAAGCTGCGTATCGATCTCGAGGCCCTTGAAGCTCGCGCCAACTCTGCAAACTCTTCGTTCTCGTCTGACGGGTCTGGTCGCACAGTCCCTGTGAACACACCGGCCCCCACCACCACAGGTCTGACTGAGGCCGGAACACACTCAAACAACTCGTCCTTTGCGACTCAGAGCGCGGACGAGAAACCGCCAAAGGTGAAAGAGCTTGCGGAACGGAGAACCGAATATGGCCTCGTTTGGATTATGTACATCCGCTTCGCGCGACGGGCGCAGGACATCAAGAGCTTCCGACAGATATTTGCGAAGGCCAGGAGAGATCGCTGGACGCCATGGGAAGTGTACGAGTCCGCAGGTACGTCGAGTCAACGGATGGTCATCGAGATTATACTCAATTATCATTTAGCGCTTATGGAGTACCATTGTACAAAAGAAAGTGGTGCCGGTATCGCTTCGAGAATCTTTGAAAAGGGTCTGGAAAGCTTTGGCGATGAAATTGAATTCGTCTTGCGGTATCTTGGGTTCCTGATATCCGTCAACGATGATACCAGTTGAGTTATTCATGATTATAGTACCGAGATTTGAACTAACGTGCTGTCGCCAGATGCACGAGCACTTTTTGAGCGCGTCATCACTACTTTCTCTTCTGAACGTGCGAGGCCGCTGTGGGAACGTTGGGCACGATACGAATACCAGTATGGTGATCTGGCGGCAGCGCAGAAGCTGGAGAAGCGTATAGCTGAAGTCTACCCCTCTGGTAAGCGTTCCCCGGTACTATTCGGATGAACGGCCTGACTTTCTATCATCTTAGATCCGCCGATTAAGCGATTCGCTCAACGTCACACGTACTTGGGTACCGACGCCATCGCTGCACGAGATCTAGGTTTTGCGATGGCTGCTCGTCAACCAACCGTGTTGGGCCCGTCGGGCTTGAGCGGGCCCCTCGAGAAGCGAACAGACTCCCTCCCTTCCATATCTTGCAATGCACATATGCCCTCGTCGCAGCCCACCACCTCAAAGCGTCCTTCATCACCCGACTACAAGCGCCGTGAGGGCTCCGCCCGGCCAAGTGACAGTGGTCCGCCCACCAAGCGTGCGCGTCCGATGTCTCCTCCGCCCCCTAGAGATAGAGACCGCGACAGGTGGGATGGCCCTCCTTCGCGACGCCGGTTTGGAAGCCCTGCAGCCTGGGAGAGGGAGCGTGAGAGGGAGCTCTTACCTATCAAGAGAGAGAGGGAAAGGGATGACGAGAAAGGTCCCTCGTTGCCGGGCGTGCTCTCGTGGTTCGTTGGACAACTCCCCAGCCCAAGCTCGTTCGATGGTTTGTTAATCTTAATTTGTATTACGGGGTGACTATATTGACCCCAATATCAACCCTAGGCCCTATATTCCGCACAGACGACTTAATGATGTTGTTCCGGAATGCTGTCATTCCGAGTGCAACAAGGAGGGCCACTCCGCCGCCGCCGCCACCACCTCCAGCCGGACCCCCTCGAGGAGGTAAGACATTCCTACTTGTACCTGAGGTTGTACTTATATTCAACTATTCCAGCCGGCCGCCCCCCGCCCGACTATGGTCCATATCAGGGGCCCGGAGGAGGAAGGGGTGGGCGTCGATACTAGTACCCCTCTCATTATTCATATTCATGTCGTGCATCCCTGCCGTTTGTTGTCGAGTAGAGTGCGCTTCGCGGCATTCACGCTGGCGATCAAACTGCGTTTGAGAAGAGCTATCGTCGGAGTCATGCAAAAGCTACAATAGGGATCATGTAAAATACAGAAAACTCATATAAAGTCAATAATCTAAAGTCACCAAGCAACATTAGGATTTGCGTGGTCCGGATCCACACCACCGTTGTTGGCGATGTCGTCGAGAAACTCTGCTAAGATGCCTTTTAGCTCCCGCACCAGGTCATCTCGATCCCACTGAGACCTATGTCTCCAGATGCAGCCGAGACAAGTGGCGCGAAGCTGCTCCAACTGCTCAACAGATAGCTGAGCTGTTCTCGTCCGTAGATCATGCTGAAGGCCCAATAACTGGTCTTCATCAACATGGAAATCAGGTAGGGGAGTAGGGGTCCTGGCTACTTCTGCAGGTGGAGAAATACGCGGTTGTTCTTGAGCGGGTTCAAATGAGGGTAATGCGGAGGTGGTGGGAACGGGAGTTCGTGGGGGCGAGGCTCCCAGAGAAGACTGGGGGAAAGTAGCGACGAACCGGAAGGGGTCGTTACCAAGGGCAGGGTTTACGGGGGCCGGTTCTGTGCCATTGAGTATGTGGTGAATGGACGGAGAAGGGAATCTCGGCATAGCGGGGGGTAGCGGATTCAACAAGAACTCATCAAATCCGGCTGACCTCTTGTGTGTAGGCGTGTCTACAACCATTTCGTTAGTTGGTCCATCGGGGAAGCTGAGGGGCTGGGTCGGTGCCAAGCTCTCCGTCGGCTCGATATCGGAAGCGAACCGGACGGTAGTTGGCCGAGGTTGAGACGAAGTAGGCCCAAGGATATCCATCGGATCCCGCTCGTCGTCATCGTTGGGAACTACCTTCATCCTCTTCGAACTTGGAGAGCCGGTTCCAATGTCCCCCTTGCCATCACTTGACACTGGAGATCCACTCGGCCGTTCCCCTGACCGCTGTCTCTTCAGCCGTCTCTCCAGCTGCAAAGGGTCCGTGATGGTAATCTCGGGCTGTTGACCAGTATTGCGCGCGCTGCGTCTGGTGCCAGGGAGTCCACTTGGGCCATCCTCTTGAGCTCTCCCTTTCCCTTTAGCTTTCTTTCGCTCGTCTCGACGTTTTCGCTCACGCTCCGCCATACGCTCGCACTCCAATCTGAACTGAGGGTCGAAGTCTTGGATACTGACTCTGGCAGCAGTCAACATAGCTTGTGCTTTGTAAAGTCGCTCGGGATCTTCGTTCATGTGCACGCTCGCGTTGTGGACGATCCTGTGGATGTCGTCGAGGAAGCTTTGTGGTGTGAGATAGCGATCCTTGTACAGATCCACGTGCATTTTCTCAAGATCCACTTCGAAAAGCTGAGGCCTCGGCGGCGGCTGGGGCTCCTGGGGAGGATGCTCTGACTGGACGCCATTGATGTGGCCATTGACGCCGTCTTGAGTAACGTGCTGTTCACCCATGACATCGATGACGCCGTTCTCGGCGTGGACCGTCACATTAGTGGTCACTGTTTCTGTTTGGACGATGACAGGATTGGGGTTTTCAAAGTCGTAGTCGTACTCCTCCTGTAACCGAGATCGTGAGTTATTAAACAATAGAGGATATCGGCTTCGTTACTCACAGCAGCCTTCTTCGTGAAACGTTTGAATTTGCGTTTCAACTCAGTCAAGATGGGACCGAGGCGATATTTCAACAGCGTCACTATCCGTTGGTCGTTTTCCTCTTGCGCCGCAAGCTCAGCGACAGTGGGTTGCCTCGGTTCCAAAGGTGGAGCGACTGGCAGTTCTTCCAATACGCGCTTCCTGCGTTTCACACCGTCAGCAAAGTGGTTGGGTGGCCGCCGGATATCACTCATGATGCTTGCGAAAAAGGACTCTCGTTGTTCGTCGGTTGGCGTTGGGAGCTCGACCCGGTTCTCCCGCATAGGGCCAAACCAAGCACGCACGTCTGGAGGTAACGCCGTGAATGACCCATCGACAATAGCGAGAAGAAGGATGGGATCTGTAGGTGCCAGCGAGTCGAGCATGGCACGGACGGTAGATCGGGAGGTTTCCGACACAGCTGCGCACCAACCCACAAGAGACGGAATGTAGATCACCGAAGGCTGATGTCGCTTGGCTTCAACGAATAACTGGATTACGGCGGCTTCGACCGTCTGCAGATATAAAACCTTAGATGAGAAGCTGATGCAAAGCGAAGTTAAGCGCACCCTAGTGGAATCTCCCATCAAAGTGCCCAAGTCAAGGTTCTGGACATGATAGCCTTCTAGGAGATGTAGTGCGGCTGCTCCGATATAACCTTGACCCATACCCGGAGGTCCATACAAAACAAGACGTGGCCGATACACTCGAAGCGTTTCCATAGCTGGAGGGCTGAAGTTAGGATGAACGATAAGCACACGCCAGCCACACGTACCCTGCATCAACATCTCTCGCTCGAGTGCACCTTCTTCGCTGTCATCTTCCCATTGTGCCTCTTCTAACGCAGTCCGTTTCTCGCCGACCGGTAAAACTCTGTTGATCGCATTTTTTACAGCCTCTACGGTATCCCCAAGCAATGGCACCAGCTGGCTGGGAAGAGGAGAAGCGGCGGATGAAGACGAGCGAGCCGAGGACGGTACAAGCTCTAGTAAAAAAAACAGATGTCACAACATGCACCACGAGGGACTTACAAACTTACTTTTGATCGAGATCATAAAGTCCCTCAATGTAATCCCGATGGTTTCTGGTTTCAGTAGTAGCCGTTCGTTCGACTGGTAAATTTGCGGGTATCGTCTTTGAATTGCATTAAGTGCAGCTTCAGTACAAAGGGCCTGCGTGAGGATTAGAAGCAGATTTGCGGATGACGATGGGGCGAAGCTCACCCGAAGGTCGGCACCTCCGTACCCCTTCGTCAGTTTGGCCAAACCCTTCACATTCTCAGCGCCTTTCTCTCCACTCCAGTTTTCCCACTCCCGAGTCATGATCGTCAAGATGCGCTCTCGAGCCTCCAACGACGGTAACGGGAAATAGAACTCTCTATCGAACCGGCCAGGTCTCCTGAGTGCAGGATCGATTGCGTCTGGTCGATTGGTTGCACCGATAACAATGACTTGTCCTCGCCCGTCCATACCATCCATCAGTGCAAGGAGGGTGGAGACGATCGAAGCATGGATCTGATCCTGCTTAGAAGACCGAACGGGAGCGAGCCCGTCAATTTCATCAAAGAAGATGATACTAGGCTGGCAATTTCTTGCTTCTTCAAAGAGCAGACGAAGTTGACGCTCGGCTTCGCCCACCCATTTCGAAAGACAGTCGGCGCCCTTACGCATGAAGAACGCTAGTGATCTGATGAGCAACCATCCCAAGAAAAAGACTAGTTGACTCACAGATACCCTTGCCATTCGCGCGACAGCTTGCGGCCAACGCCCGCGCAAGCAAGGTCTTCCCGGTTCCAGGAGGTCCATGGAAGAGTACACCGCGTGGAGGCGTCAGATTGAATTGTTGGAAGACCTCAGGGTAGAGCAAGGGAAGCAGAGTCATCTCCTTGAGGGAGTGGATATCTAAATCCCATGATTAGCTGCTAACCCAACTATAAATGGTCGACCTACGATCGTCTAAGCCGCCGACTTCATCAAAAGTAACATTAGTGTTTACGCCTAGCGGATCCGCATCTGCCAGGGCTGAGAGAAGGGTGAGGGGCTGAAGTTACTGTGGTGACTGGAAAACGAACCTGCATCGCCAATTTTGCCCAGGTTTGAAGGAGTGCCAGCAGCGGCGACAAGATCGCCTGGTATCATACCCGCTCCCCCGCCCGAAACGGCACCGCCAAACATTCCGGCGGCCCCAAAGGGTTTTCGAGGAGTTCGAGTAGCGAAATCCGAATCCTACATAAAGGGAGCCACGTGAGATCTCCTCGAGATTGAAGTGCATGAACACGAACCGAGTCATCGCCTCCTGGCATCCCCATCCATTTGCTGAGTTCAGCTCCGCTCGCGCTCCATCCAGGCCCACGATTTCTTCCATTCACAGCACGGCCACCTCCAGCTCGACCTTTCGGGGGCGGTCTAGTCTCTTCGAGAGGCGGAGGGATGGCGTAATTAATTGTTTTCGTTCTTTGCCTGAGCGAGTAAGGTCGACCATCTACTTCAATGTCGTTGTCTGGTTCTCCCTCGCCATCTAAATCAGCCTCTCCTTCTGCGTCGATGTCGATGTCGGAAGAAGTGCGTGGCGCCTCATCCAACGATCCCTCCCCGTCAGCAGAGCCACCAGAAGGTTCGTCAATATATCCATCATCAACTTCTTCGGCAGTTCGCAGGGTGTTACGATTGCGAGGCCTTCGCTTGGACAGGGCAGGCTCATTAAACCGTCTAGGCTGACGAGTGATACGTCCACTGGAGGTCGTTGGTGGCGCTGGAGGCCTCTTGTTCTTGTTACGAAGAGCATATCGAGTGGGAGGGTCGTCATCATCGCTGACAATGAAGTCGTTGGAATTGCGTTTACTGGAGGAGCGCGTATTTCGCGTGACTCTACGCGGTTGATCACTGTCATCGTCATCCGCATCCATATGACTAGGGGGTTTGACATCTGGCACTACGTCATCGTCGAATATGCCATGAATGTCGTCCTCGCTTGCAGACTCCCGATAATTACTCTTCTTAACCATACGGCCCCGTTTGGAACGCACAAAAGTCACCGGTTCCTCCTCGGGCTCTGGCGGGGGCGCATCTTCCTCCATCATCGACTTCTCGCTCTCGTGGTACTCTGATCCGGAAGCTGGACTGTTTTGCGTCCCAACTGACCCATTTCGAGTGCGTCCCGAGCGGCGCAAAGGGACGTCATTCACAGGCATTGCGGGTAGCTTTATAACGAGACGTCCTGGCGTCAACTCCTCCTTGACAACTGGAAAGTACGAGGGATTCAGCGAGTCTCCGAGTTCTGCGGAAGGCGTATGTCGCTGAGATGGTGGTGGCTCGGGAACTTGCATAGAACGATGTCGACGCGCGAAAGTCAGAAAAAAGAGACTTTTCCGCTACGTCTGCTGTGGGCTGCAGCTTCTGCAGGACCCTAATTCCGTTATTGGGAGATTCGACCTGTAAATGAGACCCAAATGACCTTGTTAGAAACACTGACAAGGATGTAACGAGCTTTGTTTGGCGGTGGCGGTATATTGTTTGGTCCTGTTTGGTCCCAAAGGTGGCCGTTCTCCATGTTCCCCCGGGATTGATTCCTCCTGTTCTCCCTCCGCTGCCCCAGCACCCTTCCCCGCCGCAACTCGTTCTCAATTCCCTAGAATAGCTGCATTTGCTAAAATCCAAGTTGTCGCAATTGCACCATTGTGAATTCGGGCTTTTTTTCCGAGGAATCCAGCTGGCAGAAAGCCCCCAGTAAAAATTGATTCGCAAGACTGATTCGCTGGCTGTGGTGGGGGTTTCAAAGCAAGATGTGAGCGATTTCATCCTCGTTTTTGCCTTCGACTTTTCGTCGAAATGCGCCTCGCCAGCAACAGGTGACGTTACCCGGGAACTTGCGGGTTGTGTGATATTAGTCACATCCCGTGACCAACTGTGACCGACAGCTCTGCTGATCCGCGAAGGTCCCCAAAAGAGGAAGGTAGTCTTCGGGCTGGGAGTTTGTGGCTTTGGGGCAGTTACGGCAAATGAAGGGTCAGCGATATTTATAAGGACCACTGGAGATATGTGAGGCGTTCTTCCCACCTCTTTCCCGACCATTACGACGTATTTACGACGACTGAAACGACATACATATACGACTCCTGCCACCTAATGACAACCTCACTTCTGCTGTCCGATTCACCACAGCATTCGGAGGCACCTCTGATTCAAGCAGGCGATGACGATCGTGTTCCCTTTCCCACTGATGACGTGAGGCCCCCTGGCGCTAGTCTAGGTAAGCATCCTGCACGCTGTGAAAACCGGGGAGACAGGCCACCATAACCAATCCATTTCCTAGGCTCTCGATCAAGCAATTCGTCAGACCAGACCAGTTCCGACAAGCTCTCGGAACTCCCCGGACCCTCATCACCGCCACTTGGGCGTACTCGCGCCGCCAATAGAGTCGAGGGACACATTTCAGCCTCTGCCCCTTCTTTGAGCCACTCCGTAGATCGTGACGCGATTCGAGCAACTACCTCGGAGGGCTCTATCGGCAAGGGCAGTCCCCACCAACGCGTTTCTTTTGAGAACGACCGCGTTCAAACTCCCCCAGGGACAAGGTCACCGGTCCATGTACATCCTCTGCTCCGTGAAACCGCCTCTGTTCCCTCAAGGGCATCGATTCTTGATGCTGCTCTGTCCCGACTCCCACGCATGAGTGACCCCACTCGACCGCCGCCCGGTCTCCCACGAGGTGTCCAAACTCCTCGGAAAGCTAGCTACGACTCTCCTGTCTCTCCTTCAGGCTCCCATTCTCGTGCTACTTCGCCAATCAGGAGACTCCAGCAGTGGTCGGGCTTTCACCGAGCACCGTCTCGCGAGGAACCCTTCGTTCCCGTTGATCCTTTCCAGTTGCGGTCGCGCCTCCGAAGGTTTTCCGCGCACAGTTCAGATCCTGAAAGCGGCTGGAACTTTGATCCAAATTGCGACGATGTAGTGTGCTGTCTCCCTCCTCCCATAACCTGTCACCCAAAGCGAAACTGGGATTCACTCGTCCACGCCATAACTGATACCATCCCTCGACAAATATACCTCCATGTTCTTCTTCGACTCCCTTCCCTTTATTTTTCGCGTATTGCCCGCATATACGAAGACGCGGAAATTAGCCGTCCAGATATACAGAGGATGATTGATTCATGTCTGGCTCCTCGCCGCCCAACCACAACTAGCCCACTCCCGCCTGGAGCACATATGCACGCCGGCCCGATTTTACCTTTTCCCGAGGAATGGACGACAACGAACGTCCCACCAGCCCTCGTCAGGTTCAAACACTCGTGGGAGGCGTTCATCGACTCTCTCTTGAGGGAATGGAAGACGCTCAATCTCGTGTCTGCACTTCTGTTGTCGTGAGTTTACCTTCCAACATTTTGCACAGATAGCTGGACTGACACCGGACCCAGCGCGATCCTCTCAATGTTTCAGAACAACCAGATGGCCAATGACCCAGTTACGCGCACAGCCGCCCTTCTTTCGCTTACCTCTGCGCTCATGAGCCTGTCGTATGGGTGTGTGTACATCGTTCGCTTTGGTACGATGAGAAGCATGTACAAAGCGACGCGATGGGCTGAGGTACCTGCTCCAGTGATGTCCTAAATATACGTGTTTATGTACTGATCTACATCTCAGGAAGCACGCAAGACAACCACCTTTATCTTGTGGAATGTCTGGGTCCTCCTAGCCATGCCAGCTGTCTGGCTTGCTTGGTGCGCAGCCTCTCAGCGGTCCTCTCTCGTGCTTACTTTAAGTGTCATAGGTCTATGATATTTTTCATTGTCGCGATACTCTCCTTTGTTTGGCGCACCGGATCAACACTAGACCCGGCCAATCCAAGCCCACTCCCACCGAACGCAGCAGTGGGCCCACGCATCGCAGTTACTTCGCTGTTCCTCCTTGGCCTGCTGTATTTCGGCATGATTGTGAAAACGTTGCATAACTATGGACGAACTCGCGACGAGGACAGGAAGATTCTGAACGACGATATCGGGCCATCCAATCATAACCCGGAGAGAGCTGCGGATCCCGAGCGTGAGGAACGAGGAAGGGAGAGGGAAAGAACGCAAGGGGGAAGGGGAGGGGAAAGAGGGCGGGAGCGCAACAGAGGTAACGGGTACGGGCGTACTGGAGAGCGCCAGGCCGAGAGACAAAGGCCAAGTGACGGTGGTGCTCTGTCCGCTGTTACGGGATTGGGGCTCACAGGCCTCGACGGCCAAGCGATTCGTCCAGCAACTGGCGGTAGCTCGATTGAGTTCCCCATGGAGAAGGACTTGAATTGACTATCCACAGACTCGCAGTAGATATCAGGGCGGGTCGCAGCACATCCATTGTTGGACGATGACCGAGTAAGTAAGTCGTGATACCCTTTCGTTCCTTCTTGGTGTGGGCGAGCCCTGGCCTTGCTGTACTTAGCCCTAGTACAAAGTCATTCCTTTTCTTGTAACTTCATGTAGCGCCAGTATATACTACCCCTTTGAATCAGAATCACAGGACACTGAGGTGGTCCGTAGGATGAACCACCCCAAGAGGTAAAACGCTATGGTCGGGGACATCATGCCGAGAAACGCCTAGATCGACAAAACCGTCGCGCGTCGCTGATGGAGCGGCCGATCCGTGGATAGAACATGGGAGTCGAAGCCATGGAGACACAACAGGGCCACAAAGATAAACGCAGAAGCTCGGTCAAGGCGGCGCTAGCATCCCCGGTTAAGTTTAAAGAGACACGGATAAAATATCTAGCAGCTTACAAAGTTTTCAATAGCAGACCTATGGCTACAGAGACCGTTGCCCTCCTGCCAGCGAATGTATCGATACCATCAGACAACGGACAGGATAAACAAATGACTGAGCCTTCGGAGGTTGTGCGCCTAACATGTCGCGGTTGATGAATGCATCAACTTTCCCTCCAAGTTCAAGTGCTGAGATCTGCAAAAATAACCGGAGACGAACCAGAAATCTGCAATGTCTGAGACGAAGAATCACAACGGCCATGTTTGGGGCTGTTTGCTAATACCCTTGAATTTAAACAGGAACAAACAGGTCCTTATGCCGGAATGACTCTTCGAGGCGGCGAGGCCTGCTTGGGCGGGAGCCATTTCTGATGCTGGCAGCTCGATGTGACGGAGAGATCATAAACATCGCGATTATGAAACTGGAGCTTCCGGATATTGATATAAATATAATGATATATATTGCGCCGAGAGGTACTTAAGACAACTAATTAGCGACCAAGAAAGAAATAGGAGTGTTCAAGGAGATCGCAAGTCTGAGATAGGGTATGGTATTATGCCGCTCTATCTGCCGCGCATCCTTTCAAAAGGAATAGATAAATGGAAGGATGTGTGAGTTCCATATCGATGATCAGTAATGCACTGCGACCAGCGCCCACATAGAATCAAAAACGCTGTCCACTGCCATGTCCTCCGATCACTGGGTACCCCTCGTTACAGTGGGTGCTCGTGTTATCCGGAACCCCTGCCGCAAGGCGAAGCCAATAAAATTAGGAAGAGCTGACGGTGATATCATTACTGGGGAGGTCGGGCAACATGGGACCCCTGGGCCTGACGGATAGCAGGTTGACCATGGGTTTGCCCAGGAGCGTTTGGGGAAGGATGGCCCTGGTGGCGCGGATAATCTGAAGGCTGTACCGCGAAGCCCTGACGGGGATGCGAGGGAGGACCACAGGGTTGGTCATGGGGTGGGCTAGGGAGATGGGCGCTTGTAGGAGGGTGCGGATAACCGTAGGGTGTCATCATCCCAGTGATGATAGCTGCTGCGCCGCATGCGAACGAATGTCTATCAAGTTCGTCGGCAGTCCTGAAGGGCTGGTGACATCTTTGGCAAACATGGTTGCCTTTAGCTGGAGGCTTTCCATTAAGCCCGTAAGTACTGGCATCGGGATGAGGAAAGGCAGAGGAGCCCTGTGGAGGACAACCGTAAGCGGCTGGGTTATTGTAATTGGCGGGTGCAGGGGGCGATTGTTGTCCAAGGCGAGAATTGTGAGCGGGGGCCGCCGATGACCTCGACGGTCGACTAGATTTATTGCCGCGGGGAGCGAAATACGACATGATGCGATTGAACACGAGGAGGGGATGAGGATGAGAAGAGGCCCGGTAGAAGGAGATGCATTTATAGGCGGAGGAAGGAAACGAAAACCGTTCAAGAATCCCGGAACGGGTGAGGCGTATCAATGCTGACACGCGAAATGCTGCGAAGCCTTGAATAGGTGCGGTGGTGGATCCATTCGAATTGGCGTTACTTTTTCAGAGATAACTCGTTTAGATCAAGCTAGCGAGCCACGGTAAAGCTCGAAAACCAAGGATTAACGGCAATCGGAGGGTCGGGGCGGGGATATCAATATACAGTATAGGCATCAACTCATGCCTGTGACTTGCGGTGGACGCTTTGATCCCCCTGATGGACGTACTCGGCGGCATGCTGTACAATCATCCACATCGTGATCTGCCAGAAAACAACAACAGTTACGGCATGTCCACGATACCTGCAGCTCAGACACTGTAGTCAAGGTAAATGCCTCAATCAACCATATGCGTGAGATGACTCGCCATCAGATGACGAGTTAGTGCATATTACAATCGCAAAGTAAGAGTCACCTGCGCATATGAGAGAATGATGATTGTTTGTGTGCACGCATTGCAATTCCGTTGGTATCTGTTGAGCACGTCGACGATATTGTGATACGACCGGTAACTGCCTGGACTCCCTCAAAACCCGCGGGGACACCAGTGCAGACAGAAAACGCGTGGCACAGAGTTTCTCCTGTGCACGGTTGGTTGGTACGCCACACCACGTTCCGAAGTGAGCGCGTACCTAAATCAAGGTAGGAATGTGTACCTTCCTGCGAGTTCACAAGAACGCACATTGCAAGGGCAATCACTTGTGGGTGGCCATTTGACTGAGTCTGTGGCGTGTCGGTTCCGAGAGCCCTGATTAGTTCGAAGGTGAGCCGACACCTGGACAGCCCTCCCGGAATAATACATGTCAGCTTGCTGCAGTACACAATGATATTGATCGAGTGGTCCCAAGCTATTCAAATTCCGCGAGACGAACAACATCGATCGAAAATGTCAATGGTGCCACTCACTGACTCAGTGGGGGCTCTGTTCATCGCCACGACCGTGGGCAAAGTCTGAATCGCGTCTGTGCGGTCCTCGAATTCCTTGCTACGTAGAGCGTTCCGTACCGGTCTGTGTTCTGCTTCATCAATGCTCCAGCCTTATCTTTGACGCCAGGGAAGGCCTTAGAAAATTACTGCTGCTCGCCCTAGGTCCTACAGGTTTCGACCGTGGCATTAATATCGATGTGCGGAAGGTGCAGGCGTTACAAATGCGATCTTACGGGTTGACAACGTCGATGACATTCTCAACCTTTCATTTGCGATTCTATTTGCTAGGAAAGCACTATAATGTTTGGAAAGGTTTGGATTTAGCTGCAAAGATAGAAGTACGTGTGGGAATGCACGCTGCGTCATAAGACAGCATAAGAAGGCATGTCCCCGGTAATATGCGATGTTGTGAACTCATTCCATCGGGCTGATTGACAGCTTATCAGGTTATAATTGGGCTTTCATTTGCCATTTAGAAGATGTGTTGTGGCCCAGGTGCTTCTCCTGTCTTGAGGTGAGGGCCCATGCACACCCAGTAGGGGCATCTGCTATCGAAAGTCTTTGCGACAACAAGACTCGCCAAACAATAGGCCTTCTTGTCCTCTCTGAATGAAGATTTCGGTTCCCTGTTATTTTAAGTCAAGCGTCACGGGCCAGCAGATCTAGCCATTTCACTCCGCCACCAGCCGTTGGCTGGAAAGCTGGCGTTCCGATTGTCTTAATACGAACTATTTTCCGTGTATCACAACGTATCATTTGCGGCGAATACTGGAGATAGGTATGTAAGTTTCAGCATTCAACTTCATCATACTCCAGTTGCGAACCTCGTGTTCTCGCCCCTCGCATCTCCTGCGTCACATGTACCCACTCCACGATACCCAATTCGAGGCTGTACACAACATCCCCGTAGGTTCTTTTGACACGGACGCTTCAAAGTTTGCCGGGGACTCCATCAGCAGACCAGGTCCATCTCTTCCGTTGAGCTCCCGTGACCTCTTTGCATCAATGCGTCAGCTGAGAGACGCGTACCACCGTGGTATTTAACCTTTTGCGTTTCTGTTAAGCACACCAAGGCTTTCCTGCAGCCTTTCAGTATCATGTCTGCTCCACCCACTCCCACCAAACAGCCTGCCTCCATTGACGACAAACCGCAGCATGAAGAGATTGAATCTGTTCAACTCGGCATTCAGCTTGACCCCACAGAAGTCGCCGCTCATGCTCCGTTGTTCCGTGGACGGCGACTGACCGCTGCCCTGGCATTCGTCGCTGGTACTGGCTTTACCCTCTTCGGGTGCGTTCATGCACGCTGCGCGCGGATTGCGTCCAAAATAACCTGTTTTGACCTTCAGTTATGACCAAGGGGTCATGTCCGCACTTCTTACCGCCAATCAGGTAGGTATCTCCACTGGGTTGCTTGCTGCAGAACTCACGCTACTGTCTAGTTTGAGGATACCTTCCCTCAGGTAGTGGTTGACAGCAGTCACCCTAACCACGCAACCTTGCAGAGTTTCCTCATCGCCATATATGTGTGTATCTCTCTTGCATCATGTCGCTATCTGATTTTTTGTTTTCTAGGAAGTTGGCTGTCTGACCGGTGCCCTGTCTAATCTCTGGATTGGAGATAAGCTTGGTCGGAGGCGAACCATCGTCCTCGGAGGTTGCATCATGATTATCGGTGCAATCGTCCAAACAGCATCATACAACTACTGGCAGCTCGTAGTCGCCCGCATTTTCACAGGGTTTGGAAACGGCTTAAACGTGATTGAAATTTGCTCAGGTGTGAGATACTGATGGATAAGTTTCTCAGACATCTACGGTACCCACCTACCACGCGGAATGCTCGCCCGCCGCCAAGAGGGGGAAACTGATCATGCTTGAGGGCAGTCTCGTAAGTCTCTGCCACCCCACAGGCCGCAATGTTGATTGATTCACCCGTGTAGATCACCTTCGGTGTCATGGTAGCGTAAGTCTCCAAGATTTCACTCCACAGGTTATGATGCTGATCTATTTATTCTCGCAGATATGTGAGTACCACCCACAAAGCCTAACGACCGTTTACGTTCTGACGCCAACAATCACCTAGTGGTTTGATTTTGCGCTGTATGTTCTTTTCCATGTTCCGATGAGCGGACTACTGAGCGCCTGCGGTAGTTATTTTGTCACCGGATCTTCCGCCCAGTGGAGAGTTCCGATAGCGCTGCAGCTGGTCTTCGAATTCATCATGGTTATCTGTGTCGGTTTCGTAAGTCCTGTGTTTACTTTCATTCTACCCCGGGTTATTTACGCGACCCCTAATCCTGACGGTGCTGACAGCTTCCAGAATCTCCTCGATGGTAAGTGTCTACCTGCGCCTCCCTCGTGGCCAAATTCAATATGAGTACCCAGGCTAGTGAAACACGGCCATCATGCCGAAGCCATGGCCGTGATATCCGCGCTCGAGGACAAGGATCCTTCTGATGCTGAGGTTCAGCGCACATACTACGGCATACGCGAGGCTGTTGCGATTGAAAGTCCCGGTGTTCTTGCGAGCGAAGAGAAGATCGAATCAAAGCCCCGGCCTAGCAAGGCGTCGTTAAGGGAGCTTCTTACCGGTGGGCGAAGCCAAAACTTCAGGAGAGCAACGATCGGCGTAGTATGCCAGATGATGCAGCAACTTACCGGTATCAACTTGATCACTTAGTGAGTATGCTGCGCGTCTCCAGCTATGGACCCCCTCGCTGAACCTTTCTCCTCGCATAACAGCTATGCTGTAAGTAACACGTGGAGCAGGTTGATCATTGGACTCGGGCTCATATACCATTGCAGACTATACTGTTTCAGCGTCTAGGACTTTCAGATGTAAACTCTCGCATCATGGCCGCCGCCAACGGAACAGAATACTTCCTAGCGTCCTACATCGCATACGCGCTCGTCGAACGCGTGGGTCGACGAAAACTAATGCTGGTCGGCACTGCCGGCCAGTGCATCACGATGTTGTTACTGGCGATATTGGGTAGTATCAATAACGGCCCTGCACAAGTCATAAGTGCTATCCTGTTGTTCGCATTTAACACATTCTTCGCCATTGGTTGGCTGGGAATGGCGTGGCTATATGTACGTGATTTTTATTAATAGACTGCTTGGCTCTGGCTCAAACTCGTGTCGTAGTGCGCTGAGCTAGCAGGTTTGAGGATTCGCGCTCCCGCCAATGCACTGAGCACTGGTAAGGCTTCAATGTATATCGGCCATTCTGCAGCGTTGATAACGAACTGGGCCCAGCTTCCAACTGGACATTCAACTTTGTGGTTGTGATGGTCGTTGGCCCATCATTTAACAACATATCGTGGCGGACATACATAGTTTTCGCCGCCCTCAATGCGGCCATCATCCCGGTTGTTTATTTCTTCTTCCCGGAGACGGGTGGGCGATCCCTGGAAGGTGAGTTGGCATTACCGGGTCCTGAGAGCATCACTAAGCGAAGTGAAAATAGACATGGACGTCGTATTCGCACTTGCATACAATGAAGGCTTAGACCCTGTGAAAGTATCACTCCGGAAGGATGTCCCTTTAGCTGGGTCACGAGAGGCGGATGAAATTCTGGGCGTTAACCCGGGTCTGAGGTCCAGAACAGGGAATAGCACGCCGTCAACTTCGGTTGAGCCGTAATGGGCGATGCTGGTGTTGTTATCTCTTGCTTAAGCTTGACAGCTACAGCTCTCTGATATTACGGGTCCCTGAGATATCGAAAGAAATCTCGTTCTTCCCGCTGTGGTGCTGTCTGAACTCCTTAATATCTATCACTATACTTTAGAGTGCTTGCTACTACTCCTCTTTGTATTTTAGCCACTGGCTTGCCAGTATTCTGGTTTGTACACCGACTCTCTGATCAGACTGAGAAGTTGTGCCATTCCTGAACATCAAGTGATGGTCGTATACTCCATAAGGGCCAGCTATTGGAGACTACGACCGATGGAACACATAAAAGCTTCAGTTATATTTACCACTGTTCGGGACTGTATACAAACTAGACTGCTGAAGAAAACACATACTGCCAGGTACAACATAGATAAATAAGCTTTCGGTCACAACTCAGTCCAAGCGACGAACTCTCAGTGGTACCATACAACCGTCCTCCCCTTCAATCTTCGGGCGAGGAAACAGACCTCTTGCTGTATCGACTTTGGTCTCGGGGCCGTCCCGCAATTCAAAAGAGAAACTTCTAATGAGGACGGACAGAACAGCCTGAAATCATGACGATCAAAAGGCCGGCCTTGACAAACGACGGGTTGGCTTACTTTGAATTCCGCCACTGCAAACCCCTTTCCCAGACAAGTCCTCGGGCCATCGATGAAAGTCAATAGATGGCGGTGCCCCTGAATTTCCTTGGCCTTTTCAGAGATGCCATCTTCGTGTACCCATCTTTCCGGTTTGAAGTCTTTGGCATCACTTCCCCACAAGGCTAACGAGCGGTTTATGCTAAGCATGGGGATCGAAATCAACGTGCCTTTTGCCACGGAGATGCGGTCGACGACTTGGCCTGATGCTGTTTGGATGGGCTCGCTAAGAGGGATGACATCATCGTCTGCCGCCTGAGAATGAGGAAGGTTAGCCAAATGCAGTTCTATGTCTAGACTTCAGCGGCATACAAGGCGACTCATCCCGGTGATTGGCGGGTGCAGACGAAGGATCTCGTGCACAACCGCGTCCAGGTAGGGCAGACCGCTGGTTAACTGATCCCACGTGGGGTCAGTACGGCCGAGCTGCATTAACTCTTCTCTAAGCTTGTCTTGTGCAGCCTGGTCGCGAGAAAGTTCGAGAAGTGCCCACTTAAAATCGTGAGCAAGGGTCAGCTTATTGGAATAGAAGAACGACTAGCAAGTACGGACTGTCAAACTGACTATGTTAAGGCCGTCAGACCAGACAAGAAAGTGACGTATAAAGAAACCTACTTGACGTAGTTTCGTAGCCGGCCAGGAGAAGGACTTTCATCTGCGGACACTCAGCTGGTAGGTAGCTCTCAAGGACATGTGTAAACGAAGGGTGGGCACCTGTGCCAGGACTTCCTCTTGCGACATATGTAGCTCTGAACCTGCATTCTCGGCCTTGACTGAAAATAAAAATTAGATGGGTCGACTCAACGCTCAGCAGCCAAAGCGAGAACACACGCACTTAACAACCCAATGATCGACTTTTCTTCGTGAGTTCCTATTACACCTTCCTCTTTCTCCTTCCGTGTGCGAGCTAGTAATTGGTTAGATATGGCGCCCATGCTGGCGTTCAGCTTCTGAACGAGCCTTGTCCGCGGATTGGGCAATTTAACCAGCCATGGAAAGACTGGTGCAAGCAGCAGGATAACCCCGAAGAGAGGGGAGGGCTTGGCGGAAGAAAAGGAGTCGAAGACTTCCGCAACGTCCGCGTGCTTTCCGTCCAATGACCCAAAATCGTGCGAGAACCCAGCTATGCCAATGGTGTCGAGTCTGCGCGGAATACGAGTGTCAGTAGACGTAGTAGCGATAGAGCAGGTCAAGATATGCGCATCCCGACACGCTTACGAAATGTGATTCATCCTATCCGGGTGTTCTGCATCAACCGCTGCACCAAACCTATGCAAGTGTAACGTACCATTGCTGAACCTCGATGATAGCACCATCTGGGTTTGATTCTAATTTAAGGTCCCATGCTGCCTTGGTCTGATGCACGGAGGTAAATCATACCGTTAACCCAATTGGCAGAACACATACCTTGTAAGCAGAGTCATAGAATATTGACGTGAGTTTGCGGATTGCAGCGATACTGAAAGCCGGTGTCAACGATTTGCGTAGCCTGGAACGATCAAGAGGTACTTGGGATGTTAGATAATTCAGCGTGAGATGTCATCTCCACGAACCGTCTATGCACTTCCCCATCTGAGCCCATCAGACTTCCCTTTCCCAACTGGTAAACAATGTTAGTGATGGCCACACAATGCGACTGCATATAGAATGATAACACACGAGAATATCGGAGAGGACTTTGTTCAAAGGTGGGACGACATAAGTGAAGCTTGCCCTGGCATAAAAGTGTGCGATCGCTTTAGGGTCGCAAAGCACAACCCTGGAGTTCCCCAAGGCGGTCGGGAGTCTGTAGACCGACCCGTAGTCTTGCGCCCATTGCTCATACAAGGCGCTGGGATCCTTCGACTGGGTCAGGACCTTCTGTAAACCGAAAAGCAGGTTCTGTCTTGGTGGACCATTGAGGTTCGTAGCTTTTAAATGCCGCCTGACTCGCCGGACGATGGCCACAAGGGCCCAACTAACCACCACGATAGCGACGGCATGAACTGGGCGCAGCACGGGGACGGTTTTCGCCGATATGACGGACATCTCATCGATGATATAGGTTGACTGAGTATTCCAATGGCCGCATTATATTTATACGATTGGGCATCCAAGCCGAGATGCGTCGTCACGGGAGGAGAAAGGGTTATTCCGAGGCACCGTCAGTTTGAAGCTTGCTCTTGAAACAGGTAGCGCCGTGGACATATTTCAACGGCTCCTTCGTGATGATGAAGCCCAATGCAAATGGCTTTATCGGCTTGTCACCCGCTCACCAGTGCGAAGGTATGGAGGAGTCTCTTCCAAGTCCTTCCGAGGCGCTGTGAGTCAGTATCGCCCAGTAAGCTCCAGTAAGTCATAACTTATAAGGCGGCATTGAGGCGGCAACCTCAAGACTAGGCAATCGCCACCCGTCGGGAGGGGCAGGCACAAAATTGATTTTAAATACCGCGGCAGTGAAACTGACCGATTGCGCTTTTCCTGTCAACACTGTGAACTACAGGGAACTCAGTTTCCTGTGATTAGTGTTGAAGATGGGATTTCCTGTTTCCTGTACCTATTCTGCCCTGCCCTGCCCGACTGACTTGGGGTACTCACTGGAATATAAGTAAATAGTACTGGATTCAAAAAGACAAAAAGTATACCACGTTTTGAGACTGCTCCTGCGATCTATGAAAGAGGACAGGCATGCTCCACTGCCACCCTGTGTCTTTGATCATGCTGGGAAGGTGATATAATCGTCATGATAGGAAATACTGGAGCGATCAATTCCTCCAGCCCTCCGGACGAATTCCTGACCAGCCAATGCATTTATCGTCGTACTGCAAGATTTCCCCGCCCTAGTGCTTGAGTTCGGGTAATTTCAAACAGGATTATTTCTTTATACCTGGTATGTTTTCTTTCGTCGTTTCGCGATACCGCCTCGCTGATGCTAACATTGATCCAAACGACGTCTGTCGATGTGGAATGTGTTTTCAGCAAGGGCCGCTTACTTTTCACTCGTGTCTGATGCCGCATATCAGCCCAATCCACTCGCGCGCTCTGATGTCTGGGATCTGGGGGATTCTTAGGCCAATCTTAGGCCTTGTTTCAGACAAGGCGGTGGAGAGGCTCCCGGAGCTTGAGATACAAGTCAGACGTAGAGATGGAAGTTGGTTGGGATGACATTGTATACCCTCGCACTGATATCTATGTACCTGCGCAGGTCACTGATCCATCTGACCCACACTCAATCCGCACATAAGTCGTACCCGGACTGGTGGCGAGAGTTGGGGTCCAGGTGAGCTCCAGACTACCCGGACATAGCCTAGCAGGGTCAAAGTGAGGGGATTAATCTAACTTTAACTCAGTTGCTGCAAACCCACCACATCAGAGGTTGCCAAGGCTAAGATCGTGAAGCGGCTCATAGCAAACTTGGAAGGAGCTCATCTTCATTCCCTTCTTGGAGGTGTGAGACTTAGTCCAGCTTCCCTTGGATTTGCCTAAGTTCGGTCAATGTTATGTATCAGCGAAAAAAGGTGGCCACCAGAAAGGGGTGAATACCAATTTGGTTCCTGCACCCCGCATCCTTGTAGAAAAATATCTGCGCGATGGTCTCTGTGTTTTTCGGCTTTGGCTCCCATTGGGAGTCGGGGGTGGAGAAAACGAATGACGCCACGTCGTCGTTTATTTTCTTTGCCATATCGTAGCAATCATTGCAATCACCGAAGAAGGACACAGCCAACTCGTCGGTGAACGTCTCGCGAGGATATCCGGTGCAATTGGCTCCCGAGTATACCTTTAGGACAATAAACGATGATTTAAAAAATAAAAATAAAAAAAGTATACCTTTAGCTCCCATGGGATCGTACCAAGCCCTCTGGACATGGAAGAAGAATAGCATTCGGCGCTAGCGAATCCAGCGGCGAGGAGGGATGGAAAGAGAGCGGTTGTCAATAAGCGCATCTGTGGAAACTTGTAACCCAGCAATTAAAAAGACTTGGAATGAAGAACACGGACTCCTTCGAATGAGGAGATGGCTGCGGAATCACAGGTCCCCTTTATACGATACACAAGTGATGCGACTACCTCTGGTGGGTCAGGGTGGGGCGCATGGACACCGGACAAGCTGGCAAACGCGGAGTCCCACATCGGCTTCATGTGGGGTAGGCACCATAATTGCGAGTAGCTTGGAGAAATACGATCACGCCAAGAATCGCGCGCTCGACGCGGTAGCCTGTCTCTGTTGGTTTACCTTAGACACCGGCCACTGTCGCTTTCAAACTCAGCGTCCTCTCCTGTATGGAAAGCAAGAGCGATCAGCTACAAAAAAGGCAATTGTTTAGTCCTGGTACGCCGTGCCACACGGAAAGCCCCCCCCACCTTCATTGACACCAATGTGTCCGAGCGCACTTACTTTGACAATATATCTTCGCAAAATATATCTCGTGATTGAGATCTTGAGAGCCTGTGCAAATGTCAACCTTGTTGATCAGTGGGTCACTTACACCCAAATTTTCGCGTCCTTGGCGCCTCACCCTCGTTCGCAAACGCTCTGGACCTCTGGTGCAGTCGCGGTACGGCATGGTGGCCCTTTGGTGTGCGAATTACGTTGCCATGCCCCAGACAAACCAGCACGAAGCGTGTCGTGAGTTGTCCTCCAAGTTTCAAACCCTGTGTGAATCTGGATGATAGGATGACATCAAAGAATCAGCCGAGTTCTACTACGACCTGGGACTCAACGACAAGGAAATCGTAAAGTAGTTCCAGGACCATTTCAACAACGAAAATATGGCTTAAGGCTTGTGTTCTTCGCACTTCGCGTTCAACCTGAGGGATCTGATTAGCGCTGTCGTGGTCCGGTTTGGTCCGGTTTTTCCCTTCTGGGTGGCCCCGAGGACCGAACGGCGGTCCAGTTCTGGGGAGGGAGGGCCCCAAACTTGGGACCGGACCAGTTCTGAACCGAATGCCAGGTCCGGCTCGCGTTCATGACCGTCTAGAGGCGTTCGAACCGACTGCAATTGATGTGAATGAGAGGCTCGTTCGTACCTCGGATAGTCCAAGCTGCCCGAAGTTAGAACAAAGAAGGCGGGCGAGTACTCAGTTCAATAAGGACGCACCGGTTCTGTTGCAGACGCCTGCGATTCGGTGGAGGCGCCTGGGTTTCGGTGGGTTCGATGGGGTGTACATGAGGTTCTGTGAGCCGCGGGGCAAACGCCATTCGACAAAACTTGCGTGTGCAGTTCGGATTCCATTTCGCGGGCCGCGGCAAGATACGCCAGTGTCTCATGGTCACTTGGCGCGAAGACACCCAACTCCCAGGACCACCACATGCGACGAGATCATACGCGATATTGCGTCGGAACAAAGAGACCCTTCACGCAATATGGAGGCGCACTGGTCCGAACAGGCTGGCCCAGGTTGGCCCCCACCTTGAAACCACAAGATCATTTCACCAAGGTCAGCCAGGAGGTGTTCGGACGGGTTATGCAATGCGGAACAGGATACGCCTTTTCGGAGCTTCCTAAGCTAAGTTCGTACCTACCTACTAATCAGTGTCCCACCCTCGCTGCCAAGCTAGACTCCAAACTCCAAAACCCGTCTGCGTAGAATACCTCAAATACGTGACCGCCACAGAAGAACACTCAGGAGAGTCTCGAGCTCTCGGATATACCGGGGACCACATAAGGTATCAATGCGCTCGCTGAGTTTATAGAAGATTCAAAAGCATTCACGAAGACCGGGGAGCCGCGCACCAAACACGCACCCCCCAGGTTTGAAGACGAACCAGAACCGGGGGAGGATAGAGGATTTACGCGAGTGGGGTATAGCGGAACCCGAGGAGGAGGCCTCGGAGGACGATAAAAACGATTGACGAGAAGACCCCACAGAACGTAGATCTACACACCATTCCCCCACTATAATCCACCTCTTCCGCCCCGAGGACGCCTTATCTACAGGTCTCTGCGAGAACGCCAGCCACACATATCTTTCCCGGCTTACTCTTTCATGTACCCTTTCTTCTTTCTTTCTCTCTCTCTCGGGTAATCTATTATCGCTCATGAACATGGACTACACATTACCGTCAACCTACATACGCAGCCACCATATCCGCACAACACCATCGATCATCCTACAGTTTCTGTCTATCCGTCGCAAAGTCACTATACGAGTACCTTAACATTCATACTATACGAGTACCTTAACATTCATACTATACACCTCCTAACTACCTACAACTACCTACCACCCAGCATACCGTGGAGACCGCGGCCTTAGCTCTACATTGTAGCTTGTAGCGGTATACAAATAAAGAGTAAGAAAGAAAAGAAGACTGCACGCGCCGGCGTCCAGTGGACCGCGCTGTACGAGGACTGGGGGCCGAGAAACAAGGGGAGAAGGCTACTGACCTAGGGAGGTTGGTCGCGAGAAGACGAACACAGGGCTGAGTCGAGGTACTTGGTACCTTCGAAGTTTCATGACGAGATCACATACAACGAAGAATCAGAAACGGACCTGACTTTGTGCGTTTGCTGCCTGGTGTAAGTTCATGTAAGTATTACAAGGTCGCCCAAGCACTTGCGCCACTGTCGATGCGGTGTCAAAGAATGCCAGACACGATCGTGTCGCAACTGCACCTTTCTTTTCCTCAAGAGTCGAGACGTATCATGTCTTGAGGTATATGTACGTGAAATCACTCATATTGTTTTTACGGATACAGCATGCACTCACTAGATTATAGTATGATAGTAGCAACACTATACTACATTGACATTTCGCTTTCAGGCGTACAACCTCTTAGTGTATCTGCATAATAAAATTAAGCGATGGCCAGGGCAAAGAGGGAAATATAACAACTCACGAGTTCATGCCATGCACACCTCCCTCGATCTGAGCACTCGCAGTCCTTAGCTCAAACCTCACCCGCCCTTCTTTGACGCCCTCCTGCAACTCCGCAACACTCTGCACTCCGATGTCTTGCAGACTGTGCTGCACACCGACATACAAGTAGGGCAAGAATGCCTTCACACTGCCCTTATCCTGAACGTCGCCCGACACGCCTTGTGCAACCTTAACAGTGGACGACTCTGAGAAATAGCGCGTCGTAGCAGCATTTTCGTGGGGGGCACTGGTGGGTTGAGGGGCATGCTTCGTGGAACCGGGCTTCCCGTTTGCCTGTGCGGGAGCTCCAGGTTTCCCTTGCTCCATGGCCTCCAAGCTACCCATACCTCTGTATGCTTTCACCCTCTTACCATCGTGGTAATAATACTCTCCGGGTGCCTCCGTCGTGCCAGCCAACAAGCCACCCATCATCACGGCGCTCGCGCCCAACGCCAACGCCTTCACGATATGACCCACATTGCTGACCCCACCGTCTGCAATGACAGGAACACCGAACTTGGACGCAAATTCGGCAACGGAGTAGACGGCCGTGGCTTGAGGTCGACCAACAGCCATAACTTCCTGCGTTATGCAGATCGAGCCACTTCCCATTCCAACGCGAAGAGCATCAGCACCGGCAGCGATAAGGCTCGCAGCCTGCTCCCGCGTGACAACGTTCCCAGCAACGACCTCAAGCTTCGGGAAGGTTTGCTTAATCCAGTGAATCATCTCCACTTGGAAAATCGAATTGCCTTGGGAAGAGTCAAGAATGACGATATCTAGTCCAGCTTCGACGAGAAGCTGGAGGCGCTCCTTGTCTTTGGGTCGGGTGCCCACGGCAGCAGCGGCATACAGCTGTTTGCTTTCCGGGTTCTTGCTTGCGAGAGGGTAGTTTTGATTTTTGAGAAGATCGGAACGGGCGAGGAGGGAGGTGAGTCGGCCTTGCTGGTCGACGATAGGAAGTTTACCCTTTTTAGAATCGCGGAGGATGTGGTTCGCCTCGGTAAGCGTGACACCTTGAGGAGCAGTGACGAGATCGGTGGTCATGACCTCGTGCAGAGGTGTCGATGGGGATATGAACTGAACATCACGCGATGTGACGATTCCGACCAACTTTCCGCCTAAAGATCCGGTGTCTGTTCAAAGAGCATATCAGCAAATGAAGCACAAGAAGCATCATTAACAATGGATCAGAGAATGTATCATGATATCCGCATACCACACGCGAAGCGCGTTACTCGGCAGAACGAAGGTTAATGAAAAATATAGTATTCATCAGAAAAAATCTCAAACGCGAACTCGACGTACCAGTGACAGGGATACCGCAAAATCCGAGGCGCGCCTTAATATCCAACACATCCGCAACGATGTGGTCAGGAGAGAAAACGACTGGATCTGTTATAAAGCCGTTTTCATGGCGCTTGACCGCCCGTACCATCGCGGCCTGGGAGGCTGGTGTCTGATTGTGATGAATGACACCAATGCCACCCAGGAGCGCCAAACTGATGGCCATCTCGGTTTCTGTAACTGTATCCATCGGGCTACTCATAAAGGGCGTCTTCAGCACAACGTTGCGAGTAATCCGAGTTTCGGTGATCACATCTGACGCTGGAAATTCGATCTTGCCCGGAAGCATCAAGAAGTCGTTATACGTGAGTCCCCCATGAACCTGAGAGTCCATGAGGTCCCTGACAGAGAGCCCATCGGAGCGAGGGTAAGAAGAGAGGTGCGCGAGGGCTTCAGAAGGACTGAGCAAGGTGTTTTTCGAAGGGGCGGGCATTTTAGCCAGTCAGAACGGAAAATTGAGAGAGTCCATTATACCCGGAGTTCGGGCGGAGATTGAACGACACCGCAAAGTGCCGCGTTTCACCCATTGCTGTATCAGCGTCCGGCAGGAACTTGTTTATCTCGTCTGGAATCTGATGATCTAGTACTGTCCAACCAGGACGACGCAATCGATCGATGACCTTCGTGTTCGTTGCGGTTTCTGCGGTCTCTGCTAGTTTGCTGCTTATCATCGACAATCGGTACCAGTTGCCAAGGGTGTGCCGCGGAGTTGCTACCATATCGAAATGTCGAGCCCTCTATTTGCCTTCCAAACATACCCAAGTTACAGTCGATCAACTTTACGCATGCCCCCATCCCGGTTCACTACCAATTATCCTGTAATTTAATAAAATTCCAAGCTCTCGGGATTCCTCGACTCTCGAACGGTCAAAGTCTTCACGGCTTCCGTGTCGTCATCTTTACTTCCCTATGTGGACAGAAGACCACATTCATGGCACATCTTGGAATCATTGAGCGCGGGGTCAAGGCATTTTTTTGTAAGAGGACGTGCTGAGGTGCGTCGTCCTGTATATTTTCCAATGGGAGTCAGCCGCTATGGTCCGGACCACGCCGGAGTGGGTGACACCCTTGCAATAACTAACCTTCGTCATGTCAGCCCCCATGTCATTAGTCTGAGTATAAGAAGGCCGTCGGTTCTTCGATGCCACACCAGCCAGCTTTATTGCACAAACCATCTTTCCATCTTTCTTTAAGTCCTCGGCGCGTACTGTATGTTCCTCACCCGCATCATCGCTCACACATCAACAACCGCAACTGTGAATTTGCCTGGCCTCACCCCCATCCGAATTATATTCAGCAGCTTCGTCCTCCTCCTCGTGCCTCACTGTCACTACCCTGCAACTCTTGGTCGACGCCCTATCCAATCTTCAATGGCCTCGAACGCACCCTTTCATCCCGCTGCCGAGGCTTCGGCTTCTACTTCGACATCCTCGATAGGACAGATACTTGGGCGCAAGTTTCATCATACATTGACTCGGTCTCGTCTCCCTGTCTTATCCAAGCTCAGGATACACCCGCGCTCTCGGCGGACGTTCCTTCTGCCCGCGCCAATCCCACTTGCGCCCGTGCTCGACACGTATGCGTTCCATCCGCCCCCTCCTTACTCTGCCGACCCAGAGTTCGCTGAGGAGACGGATCTCTACCTCTCCGTTCCAAACAACACTCCTGTAGGCTCGCCCTTGAGTTCATTGACCAGTGCGACGGGCGGATCATCTACCACGAATGACTCGCTTGCGAGCAGCGTTGACATTTCCCTTGGAACGCCGTACTTGCTTAGAGGAGGGGACCGCGCTCAGACCACAAGCCGATCCTCACTTGGCAGCGGAAGTACAGGTACACTTGTGGGCCTTGGTCTTGAAGGCATCGAGAAGATGGACGGCAGTCAGTTTGACGGACTTGGGAGGCTGAGCGGCGGTTTCAGATCGTCTCTAGGAAACCGCACGACCGGAAAGGAACCACGCGCCACCAGTGACGAGCTAGAAAACGAGTTGCACCGTGAGATGACCCTGTCTGTGATCGCGCGAGCAAGGCGATCGCGAGCAAAGACTATCATACAACCAAGAGCAAGATACGATGTTTTCTTCCCTCCTCCCGCTCAGTCGTTACCACCTCCTTTTGTCGAGCAAAGCCTCCCTCGCGCTGACCACGTTCGGTTACGTCGCCATCGCCCAGTTGTAGCAACGCCAACGCCAGCTTCTAGAGGATCTCGTCCCTGTCAACTGCAGCGTGATCTCAGCCGCAGTACGACATCAACTGAGCTGAAGCGAGTGGCGAATCTGGAGCGTCGGGCATCGTTCGTAGGCACAAAAGGTAGAGTCACGTGGAGGGGATAGCACATTGTAGCTTGGTCAGCGGGATGGAGAGATGAAGGCACCAAACATAAACAAACATTGTTATTGGTTGTTAACTTGTTGTCAGGGCGAAATTGACACCAAGCCGACACATGCCTGAGTGGAAATATTTCGGTGCCCACAGTTTCTTTGCCTGAAATCTTTGCCATAGCTACGTCTTTCTTTCTTTCTGTCAAAGCAAGTTCTTTGTCGGGCAAGAAACAATCGCCTATAAGCTTTATATACCTCCGAATTCACCACGGACGCAGAACGGGCAAAGGGGCACATTTCGACCCACACTTCCCTCAGATAAGAACGGCCAACAGACACGACTTGTCCACCACGAACAAGTGATCGAGAAAGATCTTCATGGCTTCGGTGCAGACGAAAGGTGTGCAAGGAGTCGATTGCTAACGGGATCGTGTTCTCACTAGTCTACTAGACCACCCCGCGCCGCTGAACCTCGGCTTGGATGTCATATCATCATCACAGCCGTTCCCTTCACCAGGATCTTCATTCTTACCACCCCCCATGCCAGGGCCGCACGAATTTGCAGTGCGTCCACCCTCCGCAGGGAGGAAAATGTCGAAGAAGGCCGCGGATGACTCGAGTGTGGCCGCTGGTGGCAGTAACAGTGGCAACGCCGGTACCACCAATAACAATGCCACCACTCCCAGCGGTTCGAACCCCCTCAATGGAGCGGTGAGTCCCACACGTGTACATATGATTCTCATCCGCTCGTTCCTTCCTCGCTTTCTCGACTCCATGCTGAACATACCCCGCTCGCTTCTGCGCGTACTGTCGTTTCAGGAATCCAAAACACCTTTCACACCCGATAATTCTAATGGTCCTCCGAGTGACCTTCTCGATCCCCGCACACCGATCCCACGTTCCCCGACGTCGGTGCCACATACGCCAACAGAGTATACTTACTCGTCCCCTGATCGACCTCCCCGAGTTTCATCCCTCTCCTATCAACCAGATACGACGGGAGAACCCCTTTTATCTCCATCGTCTCCAAGTTTTACGCCGCAAATTGCTGCCAGCCACCGCCAAAGCACCCAGTCCTGCACATCCCTAACTTCATCGCGCCCTGCGCCACCCTCTCCTGCCATCTCTCGCCGTGCCTCTGGGTTATCGCGCACATCATCGAGATCGAGGTCAAGGCCTGTCTCCGGCATCAGCGGGTGCGCCTCGAGGCCTGCATCAGGCGTCCTTGGCTCGAGGCCAGTATCCGGCGTCCGGTCACGGCCCGTTTCCGGTACTCTTGCACCCGGTGCTAGTATATCGCGGACACCGAGCGGACGACGCTCAAAGGACATAATGGGAATGTCCGCAGTAGTGGAGTCCAAAGAAAAAGAGCAGGAGAAACCCGAGGAGGAGGTGCTTTTGATCAAGATACGAGACTATGGGTTTCCCTCGGCCGATGCACGCTTTACGGGTGAGGGAACGGACGTTCCTCGCCCCAACCGCCCCAAAGTACTTGCAAAACGATTGCGTTTGTCTACCGCATCATCTTCGTCCTCCTCTTCGACCTCATCGACGTCAGACGACGAAGATGAGAGTTGGGATGACGACAACGATACATCTGGCTGGGGAGGATTCAAATGGGGCTTTGGGCAGCTACAGTCTAGTTGGGGGGCCGGGGCGCGGACGAGTAGTGGCAATCCCACGGAAGGTGAATTCCCCAGTCACACGGATTTTGCGCGGAATTTTGGCAATGGGGAGGACGCCGGTGGCGATGACGGCCCAGAAGAGCTATCGGATGAATACTCTGAGGATCAGTACGACATGGATGATAGTGAAGCAGAGCCATCCCTCCTTCCGGGTCTGTACCGTGCGATGTATGCCTTCGAGCCAGAAGGTACAGCCGAGATGAAGCTTGAGGAAGACCAGGTCGTTCGCGTCGTGGGGCGGGGTGGTGGGGTGGGGTGGGCAGTCGTGGTCAAGGAAGGGATTACAGATAGTGGCGTGCACGCTCTCGTTCCGGAGAGCTATCTCGAGCTAGTGAAACTGGACTCAGGAGAGATGGATGTAGATACGGAAGAGGACGCGTAAGGAGTTTTATTTCTGACGGACTATGCGCGGGCGCGAGTTTGTTGCCGTTGTCTGTATTATCCCGCTGTTGGTGGAATTGCTTACTAGTACGACCATTTCGATATCTATGTTCTTGTTGTTTCAGTACTATGTTTCGTTTGATCCTTGTTTCGACATTTGAAGCCAGTTGATTGCTTTTATTCGCTGCGCATTCTGTTAATTCTACGGTTGTATTGTATGACATTGCGATCGTCGATCAAATTTTGTCTAGCATAGTATTTCGTGCTGGTCGTACATCCACAACAAAGGCGTGCTTGACATTGGTAGTAAGGAAAGTGGGTCGGGGACGGGTTGAACCGTCTACCGCATTTCAATTATGGTGAATGATCACCTCGCCATGCATAATTAGACTCGACAAACAATCTCTCCATGCAAAAGAGTGAACCAAGCATCATCCTGTTCACTCCACGTCCGCCACACCTGTGCAATCCGCTCCAACTTCTCTTGAGTGGCTAGCTTGTGACCGATCGCTGAACTGGCGAAGCTGGAACGAACGGTACGATCCGCCCACATTCCAGTCCACCACGTCCGCTCCTCCGGGCTGCTATAACACCACGTACTGGCGGTGGCGGTTATCTGAGAACGATTAAAGCCTGCCTCTCGAGCCCAGGAAACCAGGCGCCGCCCTGCCTGGGGCTGACCGCCGTTCTTTCGAGCAACCTCGTGGTATAATTCGTGCCACTCCTGCATCCCCTCCAGGTCTGGGAACCACGTGAAGACATCAGACTCGCGGGCAGCTACAATCCCGCCAGCTTTTGCCACGCGGCGCATTTCCGAAAGCGCCTTGACAGGATCAGAGATGTGCTGCAAGACCTGATGGCAGTGTACAACATCAAATGTGCCATCTTTGATATCAACGAGGTTGCAAATGTCTCCTGTCTGAAACTCGATGTTTGTGACACCTTGCTCTGCGGCTGTAGCCCTAGCCTGCGGTAACACGTCTGGGGCGTACTCCAGGCCAACGACGTGCCCCTCTGGCACCAATCGAGCGAAGTCAATGGTGATCGTTCCGGGGCCGCACCCAATGTCTAGGATGCGCATATTTGGTTTCAGGTAGGGTAGCAGATATGCTGCGGAGTTAACTGCAGTACGCCAGGAATGTGAGCGCAGCACGGATTCATGATGGCCATGTGTATAGATTGCTGCAGGTTTCAGCGACTCGGTCATCTCGAGCAAACAAAGAATGGTGCTTGATAGAAAGCTAGAGGGCCGAGGCAATTTATTCGTTATACGTGGGAGCTTGAGAAAAACAAATGCTTACACTGATGTGGGGTTGAAGGAGTGTCGTGACAAGTGCCAGGCGGTGAGATTTTAGTTCCTCTCGAGCAACTCTCTTAAGTACTCTTATGCATATGGTCCGCTGGGAGCGGTTGTTTAGCACATCCTGTTTTCGTCGTGTGAACGCGGAAGCTTCTGACCTACCGTTTGACCGAACTCGATCGACTCCAACACCCAATCCTGGCTTTCATTGTCATCGATCAGACGCGTCGGCGCATTTGTAAAATCACGGGCATTGAACGTCAGTCGGAATTTCGGATTTCGGAGTCGGGGTTTCGGACAATGGTGTACATGTAATGCTCTCATCCAAAAGCCGCTGGGTCCAAATATTTTATCTTATCGGGGACGAAATATTTACAACGACCAGTTTTTACGGACAGGGACCAGAATACCAAGTCATCCATACCATGGACTCAGAGAATGGTTCGTAAAACTCGATTCTCGTGTGGTAACTGGATTCACACCAACCGTCAGTGCTCGTTGGTGTCATCGGGGGAAGCGGATTATACCATCTCGATAATCTAACCTTTGTGTGAGTATATCAACGCCCCGCTGCCTTCCAATGCTCATGTTCTGCAGCAAACAAGTAAACCCAGAGACGGTACGCTTGGCTCACATATATATTGCTCGCAGGGCCCCTTACTGCTATCCGTAGCCATGGGGCTTCGCATCCTCTCCGATTTCAATTTGCTCCCTTCCTTCTGGCGCGAGAGTCGCGTTCCTCGCGCGTCATGGACCCCATCACACGATCTCACCCTCAGCTGTCCCCTCGAGGGCAAACATCTCCGCTCTTAAGTCTCTCGGTGTCCGTGCCATTCTCGCATTCAGCGCAGTGGGCTCCCTGCGCGAAGAAATTGCCCCCGGATCCTTCGCGATCCCAACGCAGATCATCGACCGAACTAAGGGTGTGCGTCCCGCTAGCTTCTTTGAAGGCACGAGCGTTGTTGCCCACGCACAATTTGGAGATCCCTTCAGCATGAAATTCGTGCGGTGGCTCGAAGGGAAGGTGGAGAAAGCTCTCGCTGACGAAGGCAGAGGGGTGGTTCTCCACAAAGACAAATGTGTGGTTTGCATGGAGGGACCCCAGTTCTCGACCAGGGCGGAGAGCATCATGTATAGAGCTTGGGGTGGAGATCTCATCAACATGAGCGCCTTACCCGAGGCAAAACTCGCCAGGGAGGCAGAGCTGAGGTGATCCTTCCGGACTCCTTTCTCCCTGTCCCTGGAAGCTCATCAGCCGTTTAGTTATGCGTTGATCGCCACAGCCACTGACTACGATTCATGGCGCCCGCATTCCGAAGCTGTTACCGCGGCTGAGGTGTTCAAGACTCTTCAGAGCAATGCGGACACTTCAAGGCACGTTGCTGCTACTATCCTCGACGAGCTCCACCTTGCTGCACTGCAAGGTGATTTGCTCAGTGAGGAAGTTGGCAGCATGCGTTTTTCGATCATGCCTATGAAAGGGGAACAGAACGCAGAGGATATCAAAAAGCTGTCGTTTATCTTGCCCAAATATTTCGCATCTACCTGAGGCCAGACTACGGTCTAGATGGCAAACACTCGTATTCATAGAGCGAATAGAAGCCCGGTCCAGATCTTGAATTAGATGAAATCGATGTCTCCTTCATAGGTAATGCGCTTAACAATTGCGACAACTTTTTGGTGGGACGGTGATTGGGGATCCTGAGGGCTCATGCCCAATTCAAGTTAGATTCATTTCTCATCGCTTCTGCTACAGGAAAGAACGCCTGTCCGAAGAAATTACACATACAAAGCTGAGGGATGGCTGCTATTGCTAGGAAAGAACTAGAATTTAACAAGTGAAGACGGACGGGCCTATCAAAATACATGGTAGTTCGTTAGCTTACTCCTCGCACCTTGAAGATAAATTAGAATAGCGAACCTGGGATAGTGTAGCTTGACAGGGTCTGGTAGATGTTGATAGTGATGCCGGGGTCAGTTCCTGTATGTACGGTAAACATCAGAGTCTTAGGAAGTAATGTGTAGGCGCACCCTTGTAAGCACCGGGAAAGCTGACAGTAGCGGGAGACGTGCTGCCTCCGCCCGTAATTTGCAATTGGGCGCATTCCATCTAAACGCCACCATGCATGAAAGTACACGAAAGAAAGTAAATATAGCTTACGTAGAATTGAGCACCAGGGTAAGACTCGGCGGCATGCAATGCTACAGGAGCAAAAATATGAGAATTCGCTATCTTAGCCGTTCGTTCGCTAACGCACCAATGATTTCGTGGCGCATGAGGTATTGGCCAGGTTCAATGCACGAGGGAATCGTGAACGTGACCTTGCCCTTGTTGGCAATCAGGCGGTCAACAGCCCATTGCTGAGACGAGGCGGTGAGGCCGTCTTCATAGATTTTGAACCATTGCAAACCAGTAACGGAAGTCTGCGTCGCGTTGCTCACTTTGGCTCTGTTAAAAATGCGTGAGAAAGAAAGGCACAGCACAAAATAAAAGCTCTGTGTACAGGTAGGTCATGATTGGGCCTTTGTGGCTGGCATCGATAGGATCAGCGCTGTCGGAGGGGTCAGCACCTGCAAGGGTGTGGTGCCATTCAGTGGTGACTGTTGCTCCAGCGGGAACGCTAATAATAACAGTGGAGACAGGTTGAACATAAGGATTTATGCCACCGTTGCAAATGAGATCTATCACGGGTCAGTCACTGCTGAGGATATAAAGGGTGAAAAATCCCAAGTACCATTCGACGTGACATCAGTGATGGGCTAAAAGTGGTGTGTGCGTACACCATTAGAGAGCGAAACGCGGTGCGAACGGGGTGAAAACCTTACGCCGTCGTAACTAGGTACACGGATCCCGTTGATGTGTCCTTGGTCAACGCCGTTAACGTAGACCTCCTGCAAACCATGGTGAGGCACTATGACCAGCATAGCTATAGGAATAAATTACCTGAAATATGGTGTGACCACGGGCAAATCCAAGGATGATTGTGCTGAAATAAACGGTCAAGAAAGTGTTGTACATGGTGGATCTGGGAAATTGGCGAGTGCGTCGCATAGTACAGCTGGCTGACCCGTCTAATATACTAACGTCTGACGCCCGGTGTTTTTGCACCGTAACTACCGACAATTCAACAGCTGTCAACTCAGAGCGCGCAATCCTCGGATAAAGGAGTGTTAGAGGAAGGGTCCTCCGAGTGTGACCAGCGCAGACAAGTCTTGGTGGTCGGAAGAACGTATTTGAAACAGGCAAAACGGCCCGCGGGAGGTTTGCCGTCCATAACTGACTGGAAGGATGGGGCTAGATGAACCGCAGTCGGGTTGTTGGCAGCCAATGGACGCGACGTTTTTCAGACATATATCCGCCACAACTCCTCCGGGCTCCAGGTAGAAACAACTGTATGCCGGAACCGATAAAAAACTCACTCCCAAAATATTCTTAGAGATTGGTAGAAGCGTTGGAAGAGTGTTCGGCCATGTGTATTGAGAGGAAAGCCACAACTATTTTCGCCAGTGAGCAAGTAGGTCAGGATTCAGCGCCTCAGCGCGGTCCTGCGCTCGCGATAGTTCGGAACGCCAAGCACACCCAAGCTTGCTCCGGAAAATCTATCCCTATATGTATCACACACCCAATGTGGAATAAGTTCCCACAGTCTGTGAGGCATTTTCGCGAACTGAGGAACTTGGTCACGGATTCAGACTGCATCTTCCTCTTGCACTTTTTGCGATGAGCGACATCTCTGTCCTTGAAGCAGAGGAAGCAGAGGGTATCATCGATCGTCGCTTTGTCCTGTGCGACTTTCTGAAGAATAATTTCGACTTGGAAGAACTTCTCACTCGTTGCCCCGATTGTCTTCGTTGCTTTGCTCTATGTTGCAAGCACTACGATGGCCAGGAAAAGGGAGATGCAAACTGCCATCATTTGCGTCTAGTATTCACAGACGGAGCTTGCCTCAGAAATGGGCGGAATGGTGCCACATCGGGAATGGGTATTGTGAGGGGGATGACCAGTGGGCTGTACCAATCGATGACACGGTCGACCCCACTGGGAGGAGGACAAGTCAGCGTGCAGAGTTACTTGCTGCTCTGGAAGGCTTGCGGAGAATTTGTAAGGAAGATGAAGAAGCGCTTGCAGAAGCATACGAAGAAGAACGCCAGCGGCTTATGCGGGGGGAGTTTACTGATCCCACCTGCTTAATCGTTGTAACGGACTCGGAGTATGTCGTGAAAGGTATGACCGAGTGGGTACCGGCTTGGAAGGTACGACGTTCAAGATAGGTATATCGCCGCCGTACTTGACACTCAGGGGGCGTTTTGTTTCTCCGTGCTATTTAGGCTAACGGCTGGCGCACATCTCGCGGTAATCGACCCTCGAATATTGATTTATTTCGCAAATTGGACGCCGAGGTGAACTCAAGAGAGCTTATCCACCGCGTTAAGATTGGATTTTGGCACATTAACAGGGAGCATAACCAGCTTGCGGACAAGCTTGCAAAGCGCGGGGCACGGTCCACATCCGTTCAAGAAACCGAGCACTCTCATCAGGAAATTGGGGAGGACCTGGCACTTCCAGGCAGAGTTGACAAGTGTTTATCACAAAGCTGGATAGTGGTCAACAATTATAAATATTTATCACCCCCAATAAGGTGGGCGTCAGGCTAACTGGTGTAGGCAATACAACCACAAAAGTGTAGATGCTTTGTCGTCAAATATCATACTTGTATCCAAAGCTCATCCACTGTCATCTCCATAGCATAATTGTGGGCTCCTTACCCGAAATTCCCATGATGATAGTGCACCTCTCAGCAATTAACAGTGTGAACCAGGAAGATGTCTAAATGTTAACCTGGGTTCCAGAACGACAGAAAATGATAAGGTATTTCGATAC
>MU266502.1:0-59674 GCA_021014945.1 Leucogyrophana mollusca | reverse complement strand
GGTAAGGGAGGGAGGGGGGGCGGGGGGCGGGTTGACGGATTGAAGGAGACAAGGGGCGGTGTGGGGAGATGCGTGGAAGGAGGAGGAGACGCGGCAAGGGGCGCGGGTGGAGGGAGGAGCCGAAGTCGACACAGGACGCGTCTGAGCAATGTGAACACTGTACTTACCTTACCTACCCGCGTAGCTATACATAAACCAGTAATCCCATTCAAGCTTTCAAGCTTTCGAACTTTCAAATTTCAAGCTTCAAGTTCACCATACAATTTACAATACATACAAAGCCACTGACGTCGACTGGTGTGCATCGTTCGTACATCTTGTATCCTGTCGCTTGCCGAACACCACGAATTCACCGAACCCAAGCGCACGAACCAATTAAACGTGAAAGCCAAAGATACCAGACGGACAGCTTTTATATGCTTCAGACTCTGGCGACAGGGATAGGATAAAGACTCGGCTCGTAAATTCCACAATATCAAGCTCCCCTCCCTTTCCCTCCCCACCCCTCCACGCCACCCACGCACACTCACCCAACCCGCACCCCCCCCTCCCCCCACCGCACCTCCTGCCGCAGCACCCCCGCCAGCACGAGCTCCGGCGCGTACACCGGCACCCCCTCCCGCACGAGCGGGCGCCAGATCGGCGCGTCCGCGGCGCAGGAGATGACGTGCCGGTGCGGCTTGCCGCTCAGGATGCGCGGCGTGGGGGTTTGGGTTTGGACCTGGGAGGGGGTTAGATGTGTGTGCGTGCGTGTGCGTAGATGTGTATGTGTGTGGGGAAGGAAGGGGTGGGGATGGGAAATGGGGATGGCAAGGCAAGGCAAAATAAGGAACGAAACACACACCTGCCCACCCGCAGCCGCGATCACATTCCGCAGCAACTTAACATCGATCGCCACCTTCGGCGTCACGTAGAACGTCATCTGCGCAAAGAGCCGCGCGCCGCCGCCGGGGCCCTTCGCGCGGCGCAGCGCGTCGGCGAGCTTGAACCCCCACTTCTTCTCTGCCTCCGAGTCGGAGAGGGTGTGCTCGTCTTCCGCTGTGCACGAGGGGTGATGTCCACCGATGCGGATGTAGACGTAGATGAAAAGGACAAAAGGACAAAAGGCAAGAGAAAGTCAGGAAACAGCAGAAGCAAAGCGAACCAAACACCACTCACGCAGGAGCCTCCCCGCCCGCGCGCTCCCCACCGCCCAGTCCTCGCTGAGCACAAACGGCGACACCGCCATCGCACAGAGGAACTTCTCCGTGCGCACGATGCTCTTCGCGACGAGGTGCGTGCACTCGCTCGGGCGCGCCGTCGCCTTGACGCCCAGCTTCGCGAGGCGCTGTGGTTCGTAGTTCGTAGTTCGTTGTTCGTTGTTTAGTGTATAGTTAGCGGGGTGGGTGAGTGGGTGGGAGATCAGTCAGCACGCGTCGCCGTCTGATTTTATCATGGAGGGCGCACCTTGAGGACGTCCTCCGACAGCGTCACTTGCGTCGTCATCATCCTGATATCTCTCCCACCGCCACTGCCACTACACCGGCCGGGGTCAGCGTGTTATCCGGCACGCAGAGAAAGGGGCCCACCTCTTATCGCCTGCGCCTGCGTCGCCCTTCTTGCTCGGCTGCGAACCCGACTTTTTCTCCTGCGAGCCTGCCTTGGCCTGCTTCGTCTGCGCCGCGATCTTCTTTTTAACAGCGAGTTCGTATTCGTCGACGCTCATCTCGTCGTCCGACGCCGTGTTTACCTTCGTCTTGCCCTTCTTCGCCGGCTTCGGCTTGGGCTTCGCCCGCGGGGGAGACACCACGTCCTCCACCTCTGCCTCTTCTTCCTCTTCCTCCACCTCCTCCTCGTCTTCCTCCACCGCCCGCTTCTTCCCCTTCCCCTTCTCCACCCTTTTCCGCTTCGCCTCCCGCCCCCCCTCCTCCCCCTCCTCGTCGTCTTCCTCCCCGCGCCCGCCCCCCACCGCAAAACTCAAACTAACCTCCGACGGCCGCCGCCTCTTCGCGTTCTTCACCTGCTTCTCGTACTGGAGCACGTCCGGCATGATCTCGTTCCGCAGCTTCGTCGTCGCGCGCGAGGCCGCGCCGCGCTTCGACGGCGCGCGCACGGAGGCGGGGGACTCCGCCTCCGCCATGAAGGAGCTGTCTACCACGTCCCTGTCCCCGGCGTGTGCGTGTGTGGTGCGGGGGCGGGGGCGCGTGGCAGAGGACGAAGTGGAGGCCTCCGCGGCGGACGCGCGTATCGAGCCCGTGCGCGCGAGGTCCTTCGCTTGGGCGGCCCCGGACGTCGGTTTTCCGGGGGAGAAGTAGTCCTTCGGGAGCGGGGGGACGAGCACCGACACGGTGCGCTTGGGCGTCTTGATCGTCTTCGGGGGAGGGGGGGACGGGGAGCGCGTCGGCGAGCGGGCTGGCTTTGCGGGCGGCTTGGACGGCGCGGTGGTTTTGGATGTTGAGGGCGCGGTGGGCTTGGACGTGGAGGGCGCGGTCGGTTTGGACGTGGAGGGCTGCGGTTTCCCGGGCCGGGTGTAGATGTCGTCCGAGGAGGACGAGGAGGGGGACTCTAGGCGGGGTTTGGGCCCCGCTTTTGGGGTAGGCTTCTTGGGCGCCGTGCTGGGCTTGGATTTCGCTGGGGGGAGGTCGTTGTCGTCGGCGTGGGGGGGCGCTTCGTCTGCAGAAGACGGCGCGGCTTTGGCGGGTGCCTTCTTCGCGGGACGGCCCCTCGGCTTCGCGCTCGTCTCCGCCTTCGCTTTCGCCTTGCCCACGCTCCTCGCAGGGCCGGGAACGTCGCTGTCTTCCGTCCCCGAATCGCCCTTCGTCTTGCCCTTACCTCCGCCCTCGATCTCGGCGTCCGAGTCTGCGCCCGCCTTGGCCTTCAGCGCAGCGATCTCGCTCCGGCGCAGGAGCTTCTTCCTGGGCGGGGGAGTCGACCCCGGGGAGGGGCTGGCGCGCGGGGCTCGGGCTTTCGACTTCCTGGGACTGGGGTTCTCGTCGCTGTCGTCTTTGTCGGACTCGGGTGCCTTGCGCGACTTGGCCGATGATTTCGGCTTCGGCGTCGATTTGGACTTGGGAGGCGGCTCGTCGATGTCCATTCCGTCGTCCCCTCCCCCAAAGCCGACCTCCTCCTCGACTTCCTGCGCATCCCGCACACTCGTATTCGTGCCCAGCGGCACCGAGGCGGAGACCGGCTTCGAGCCCGACGGCGCGCTTTTGGGTTTCGCGGACGCGGGCTTTGGGGGTGCGGCTTTGGTGGTAGACTTTGGCTTGGGTGCTTGCTCGGGCTCGTCGACCTCGTCGGTTGCTTTCCGCGATCTGGGCTTCGATCGGCGTTCGACCTCTCCGTCTTTATCCCCGGCGCCGTTGAGTCCCACCTCCGCTCCGACGTCCACTCCGCCTTGTTTCTCCAACACACCCGCCTCCCGATCCCGCTCCTCCTCAGCATCGACATCGATCGCGCCCACGCATCGTCCCCCTATGGAGCCTTTCTCGCCCGCCATAGTTCCAGTGAGGAGCTTCCCGAAATCGACGCCCGGGGGGAAGCCGATGTATCGCTCCATGGCGGGGGTTAGGTTTCTGGTTGGTGGGGTTGGTAGGAGGTCGGTTGGTGTTTGTTTAGATGTGCGGAGGAGAGGGTGGATGGATGCACGCACCTCCACTGGACGAAGCAGTCCTCGAGCCATGTGTGATTCACGATCGGGATTGACCACGCGAGCGCGCGGTCGGTCTTTGGTGAAGGCGTGCTGTGGGTCGGGATGTCACACGAGGGAGCGCATAGCATGAGATTGGGATCGAGAACGATTAGCACGGTCCTTGGTGGTTTAGCACAATTACGACGACTTACAAACCGGCGACGAGGACTTTATTGCTTGCACTCATGCTCGGGGTAAACTTGGCGCCCATGAGACTGATTAGTTTCTTGAGGTAGTCCCGTGCAGCGCCTGTATAGTTCGTGATGGTTATTTCCTATCGTACGGCGCATTGCGTTGAGTTAGTTAAGTTCACGAGGTGAAAGACGCAGAGGATCAGCGGCCTCTCCGTGATTTCGAAGGTCTAGAGTACACTCACCACTCCCCTCAGCCCTTTGATCCCATTCCTAGGGACAGGATACCAGAGCAGATTGTCAGTAGGCGCGCTAAGTGTTCCAGAGGAGTCTACGCTGAAAAGCCAGACTAATGTGCCGATAAGGATGAGGCGAGGGAGACGAGCGGCCTGTGGATGCTGTGAGCAAACAGCCAGGACAGAGAAGCGTGGTGCGGAACACGCAGAGGACGTGTGGCAAGGACAGTTTACCTTGAAATACGCCTTGCCACTCCTAAACCGTGTTACGAGCACGTCGCACTCGTCTACGAGGCGGGCTTCTTCGTCTTCATCTTCGTCGTCTCCATTTACACCCTTATCCTTGCCTTCGCCAGCAGCATCACGCGTGCCTACCACAACCCCACCGGCACGACGTATTCCCGCCTCAACAGCTGCGCGGTGACCAGTACTTAACTCTAACGAGCGCGAAAGGAGGATACGCCGGCCGTCCCAGATCTTCCTATCCTCTGCTTTTTCTGCACCCCCGTCCGTCGTTGTGTCGGCAGTCTCTGCACTTCTCTTTCGCTTGCGATTTGACCCTTCGGCATCGAGATTGGCGTCGGATGGGTCGTGAGTGGGGGCGACATGTGACGGGAGGAGAACGCGAGGTTCAGGCCATTCGTACGCTTCAGTCGGGAGCACACGCCCTAGCCTAACAGAGTCGTCAAACCAGTGTGGTGTAAGCAAAATCATGTGCGTGTGAGGGCGGAAGTGGAGCGCCGTTGTGTACTGCACAGAAAGCACGCGTAAGTTAGAGTTGAGTCAGCTAGGAGGCGAGGGCGTGGCTAGGATGGTAATCATGAATGGGGGAAGGACCAGGCTGTGTCCCGTGTCCTGTTATACGGACTCACCTTGTCGGAATTTGTATGTAATGCGAAGAGGTGCGTCACGTCGCGTGTGAGGCCCTGGCGCCACTGCCCGCCAAGTGCGGTTATTCCCGCTGAGAGGACTTCAAGGTCGGGTCCAGGAAGCTTCGCACAAGTTGGTCAGTACATGTCCATATCATAGCCGCACGCAAAATAGACTCACGTCAGTCGCACATGCCACTACGCCCGAGAACAACATCGAAGGATCAGGGGAATAATACTGCTCTCTGCGAATACCACCACATCAGCACCATGCTTTACCAGAGTGTGCAAGGACCACTTACAGCTGTAGCTTCCCCATGATGACACTGCGATCAACCCACCTATCAGAAACAACCTTTACACCGTCCTTGACGCTGTGCGCGCCATCGAAATGAGGCGTGTTAGTGACTACGTGGGTCAGTCTCGTGCTCTGGGCAGCAGCAGGGAGTGCGCCGTTGAGGTCGAGAATTGACTGAAGCTCCGTGCGCCGTGCTGGCGATAAAGACGGGGAAAGGAGGTAATACACCCCATCGAAGATTGGCATGGCGGGAGGCAGTGAGAAGAGGGAGGTGTGATGTGACTGGACGTGACAGACCGTGTTGCGTGACACGACGCGTTGTATAATCAGCGTGACGCCTCGTGGTCCCGCAATCAACAGTCTATCGACCTGTCACGTTTCTATGTTGAGTTTAAAGTTGCCTGAAAGCTCGCATACATGATAGGCGTCAGTCGCAAAGGTTAATTCGTTGTAATGGGCTGGTGCTTTAACTTAGAACCTTGTTTGATCTATCCGAGGGCCAGAGACTGGTGTTCATCAGCTGGAGCCTGCCACCTTTCGTCCACTCTGCTACAATGATTCCACGGCCGACTCTTTTGCTTCCTCCAGGTCCGATTGTTCACGCATCACTCGCGTTGCTGTCCGTTGCCCTCGCATAGACGGATGAACTTCACCCAAAATATAGCGCTTTGGGTTCTGCTGACCATGACTTCGATCCAATACGCCGCCACCGGACACTAATGCCTCATGCCGCTCATTACCCAGTTTCCTTATGAAGCGTCATGATTCATCACTTGTACGCAGCCGAGCCAATTCGCAATGCGCGCCGGGGAACGTTAATCAAACGTTTGGCTCGTTTGCCTGCTAGTCGATGGCATCCACCCATCGGGCAGTTCTATTATAACTTTGGTATATGACACATCACTATTCTAGTCGCTGCCGTTTTTGCACTCTGCGTTTACCACGACTCGCGGATTCTTTCTGTAATCAACTTCACGTAGTCCGCCTGGCCTCGATCGACGCGAACTGCAATCAGGTGACTATATAACCCCACAGTACGACACCAGGTGAGCCGCCACTCGAACCACAGTATTTTCAAATCTTGCTGAAAACCAGCAATTTTCACCCCTGAACCGCAATGATACTTGAAACTGTCGCAGAGGCAAGCTGGCTGGGGGGTGTGGTAGCTGCGACGTCAGTCCTTGCGCTCATATACGGGACCCGTTTACTTTCAAACGCCAGGAAGTATGCCCTACTCCCCCCCGGCCCCCCTGCTCGCTGGTTCTGGCAAAAGGCATTTCCTTCGGCAAAGTAAGGTCTAGTCACCCATAACCACCCTTGATTTGACCGATCAACAATCCAGTCTTTCCCGCGCCGTTGACGGTTTAGTGAGCGAATACGGACCACTCATATCTTTTCGACAGGGCAGCCAGGTTACCATAGTCATAGGTCGAGTACAAGTAGGCCCACTCATTCGTCCACTTCCATCTCCCACTCATCCACTGACCCACCCCGCCTCCTGTAGGCAGCATGGGAGATCATGGAGAAAGAAGGCGGCGCGCTCGTCGACAGGCCACGCTCCATCGCAGCTGGCGAGATCCTCTCCCGGGGAAACCGCATCCTCCTGCAACGCTCCGGTGAACGTTTCCGCCGACTCCGCCGCGCCGTTCACACGCACCTCCAGCCCAAAGCAGCGGAAACATACCAGAGCATACAATTGGAGAACGCACAGGGCGTAATCCTTGACATCCTTGATGACCCCAAAAACCACCAGCTGCATGCGCGACGGTAAGCCTCCCGCTAGGTCTACCTTGATCTCTGAATGGTGTTTACACTCTATGTAGATATGCTGCATCTGTAATCTTACGGATTACATACGGCAAGTCAACTCCCACGTCGGTGAACGATCAGGAGGTAGTCCGCATACAAAACGTTGCTCGGAATTTACAGGCTGCGATACTTCCGGGGGCGTACCTCGTCGAGCGTATTCCCCTTCTGCGATACTTTCCCGGATATACTAAAGACCTCGACCGGTGGCATAATGAAGAAGTACAATTATACAGGGAACAGGTCGATCGCGTGAAGAGCGATGTGGTAAGTGAACATCGTGCACTTCCGTGCATTGTCGCTGATAACGGTGGTAGGCGACGAACACCGCCGGACCTAGCTTCATCAAGACCCTCCTCGAGAACAGCGACAACCACCAACTTTCGCCCGATGAAATGGCTTACCTCGGTGGGGCTCTCTTTGCCGCTGGGTCAGACACAGTGAGAAGCTTTGCACGTTAGAACGTGCGATCTTGCTCATGCATTTGCTTTGCAATCAGACCGCATCAGCCATCACTGTTCTGATCATGGCAGCTGCCTGCCATCCTGAGGCGCAAACTCGTGTGCAGGAGGAAATAAACATGGTAGTTGGGCGCGAAAGGCGTGAGTAATCGACTTCCTCCTAGCGGCTACGTGCATAGTTGGAGCTGGGCTGACGCGGCATGTTTTCGCGCAGTTCCGTCGTTCGATGATGAAGATTCCCTTCCGCAACTTAAAGCATTCATTCATGAAGCACTCCGGTGGAGACCTATTACTCCAATTGGTGCGATCCCTTATCATTGATAGTATCGTGTTATTCGTGTAACATATCGGGGATCCAGGCTTTGCTCACCGTGCAACGCGGGACATCATCTGGGTATGCACCTAATTTCTTCCACCCACTAGTCGTATCACAAGCTAACGCCATATCAGAGAGGCCAGTGCATCCCCGAGGGAGCAACGGTGTTCGGCAGTCACTGGTATGTGCAGCATTGTGCTTCTCAAACCACTCCGGTTACACGTTCAACCAACAATGCAGGGCTATCACGCGTGATCCCGACGTCTTCCCCGATCCCGAGACGTTCGACCCCCAGCGCTGGCTGACCAAAGACGGGGCTTTCCGAGGGGACTTGCGGACCTTCACCTATGGCTTTGGCAGACGGTACGATATCACTTTCGCTTACTTGTTCCCCACGTGCTATCTCCTGCCACCTCCGGTGAGTCATGGCTGACTGTACCTTGTCATGACAGGGTGTGCCCTGGGCAACATGTGGCCAATCGCTCGATCTTCATCAACCTTGCGCTTCTGCTTTGGTCTTTCCGCCTCGCGCAGAACCCGGCCGCTCCAATTGATACGTCAGCGTTTAGTGGCGGCGTCATCGCGCATGCTGCACCATTTGAGGTGGTATTCACACCCCGGACAGAAGAGAAGGTGTTGAGGGGCATGTTAGAGAAGGTTGCAGTGTGAGATACGCGTTTTTCAGTGCCAGGTTCTGCAGCTGCTTCAATCCCACATGTATGTCGTAACAACCAATCTATTCGCCGTTGAGGTTGAGAATTGACTAAAGGTCCGTGCACCGTGTTGGCAAGAGAGGCAGGGAAAGGAGGTAACACACCCCATCGAACATTCTGCACCTCTCTTTCACTTGAATTTATACCTCCAGCATCGAGATTGGCGTCAGATGGGTCGTGAGTGGGGGCGGCGTGGGACGGGAGAACGCGAGGTTCAGGCCATTCGTACGCTTCAGTCGACAGCACACGCCCTAGCCTAACAGAGTCGTCAAACCAGTGTGGTGTAAGCAAAATCATGTGCGTGTGAGGGCGGAAGTGGACCGCCGTCGTGTACTGCACAGAAAGCACCTGTTAGTTGGAGTCGAGTCAGCTAGGAGGCGAGGGCGTGGCTAGGATGGTAATCATGAATGGGGGAGGATCGGGGTGTGTCCCGTGCCCCGTTATCCGAGCTTACCTTGTCGGAATTTGTATGTAATGCGAAGAGGTGCGTCACGTCAGGCCCTGGCGCCACTGCCCCAGTGCGGTTATTCCCGCCGAGAGGACTTCATGGTCGGATCCAGGAAGCTTCGCACAAGTTGTTCAGTACATGTCCATATCATAGCCGCACGCAAAATAGACTCACGTCAGTTGTACATGCCACTACGCCCGAGAACAACATTGAAGGATCAGGGGAATACTAATACTGCTCTCTGCGAAAACCACCACATCAGCACTATGCTTTACCAGAGTGTGCAAAGACCACTTACAGCTGTAGCTTCCCCATGATGACATTGCGATCAACCCACCTATCAGAAACGGCCTTCACCCCGTCCTTGACGCTGTGCGCGCCATCGAAATGAGGCGTGTTAGTGACTACGTGGGTCAGTCTCGTGCTCTGTGCAGCAGCAGGGAGCGCGTCGTTGAGGTCGAGAATTGGCTGAAGGTCCGTGCGCCGCGCTGGCGATAAAGATGGGGAAAGGAGGCAATACACCCCATCGAAGATTGGCATGGCGGGAGGCAGCGAGAAGAGGAAGGTGTGATGTAATGGGACGCGACAGACCGTGTTGCGTGTTGGCTGGATGTTCGCATAACACTAAAATGTCAGTCGCAAAGGTTAATTCGTTGCAATGGGCTGATATGTACTGTTACTTGTATCTTGCGTGATCTATCCGAGGAACCAGAGACAGGTGTTGATCAGCTGCAGCCTGCCGTACAGTGATTCCACGGCCGACTCTTTTACTTCCTCCATGTCCGATTGTCCACGCATAACTCACATTGCTGTCCGTTTCCCTCGCATAGACAGAAGAACTTCACCCAGAAAATAGCTCTTTTTGGTTATGCTGACCATGACTTCGATTCACTGGTACGTCTCCATCGGACACTAATCCCCATGCTGCTGATGTATGGTTTCCTTATGAAAAATCGTGGTCCATCACTTGTACGCAGCCGAGCCAATTCGCAATGCACGGGGAACGCCAATCGAGCATTTGGATGATTAGGCTGCCAGTCGATGGCGTCCACCCATCAGGCAGTTCCATGATAACTTTTGTACTTGACACATCGCCGTTCGAAATCTGGTCGATGCCATTTTCGCACTTTGCGTTTACCACGACTCGCGGATTCTTCCTGTAATCAACTTCACGTAGTCCGACCGCTCTCAATCGAAGCGAACCACATTCAGGGGGGCTATATAACCCACAGTACGACACCAGGTCAGCTGCCACTCAAACCACAGTACCTTCCAAACTTCCTGAAAACCTGCCATCCTCACCCCGAACCGCAATGATACTTGAAACTGTCGCAGAGCCAAGCTGGCTAGGGGGTGTGATAGCCGCGACGTCAGCCCTCGCGCTCATATACGGGACCCGTTTACTTTCGAACGCTAAGAAGCATGCCCTACTCCCCCCCGGCCCCCCTGCTCGCTGGTTCTGGCAGAAGGCACTTCCCTCGGCAAAGTAAGTCTGGTCATCCATAATTCCCCATGACTTAACCTATCAGCAACCCAGTCTCGCCCGCGCCATTGAGGGTTTAGTGAGCGAATACGGACCGGTCATATCTTTTCGACAGGGCAGCCAGGTTATTGTAGTCATAGGCCGAGTACAAGTAAGCCTATTCACCCGTCCACCTCCATCACCCACTCCTCCACTAACCCACCCCGCCTCCTGTAGGCAGCATGGGAGATCATGGAGAAAGAAGGCGGCGCGCTCGTTGACAGGCCACGCTCCATCGCGGCTGGGGAGATCCTTTCAAGGGGCATGCGTCTTCTCTTTGAACGCTCCGGCGAACGCTTCCGTCGACTCCGCCGTGCCGTTCACACACACCTCCAGCCCAAAGCCGCGGAAACATATCAGGGCATACAAACGGCAAACGCACAGAGCGTAATCCTTGACATCCTCGATGACCCAAAAAATCACCAGCTGCATGCTCGGCGGTACGTCTCCTAAGTCTGCCTTCCTCCTTGACTAGCGTTTACACATTAATTAGATATGCTGCATCAGTAATCTTACGGATCACATACGGCAAGTCGACTCCCACATCGGTTAATGATCAGGAGGTGGTCCGCATAAACAAGGTTGGTCGGAATTTCCTATCTGTGGTACTTCCAGGGGCGTACCTCATCGAGCGTATTCCACTTCTGCGGTACGTCCCGGGGTATACCAGAGACCTCGACCAGTGGCACGACGAAGAGCTACAATTATTCACGGAGCAGGTTGATCGCGTGAAGAGCGAGGTAGTAAGTAACCATCATGCGCTTTCATATATCATTGCCGAGAACAATGGTAGGCGACAAACGTCGCCGGACCCAGCTTCGTCAGGACCCTCCTCGAGAACACCGACAACCACCAGCTTTTGCCCGATGAAATGTCTTACCTCGCTGGCTCCCTCTTTGGCGCTGGGTCAGATACAGTGAGAAATTTGCACAAGCTAGAAATGCGATCTTGCTCATGCATCTGCTTTGCAATCAGACCGCATCGGCTATCACTATTCTAATCATGGCAGCTGCCTGCCATCCTGAGGCGCAAACTCGTGTGCAGGAGGAAATAGACATGGTAGTCGGGCGCGAAAGACGTGAGTGTCCAATTCCCTCCCTACGTGCATGCTTGGGAGCTGGTATCTGATGCGGCACATTTTCGCGTAGTTCCGTCGTTCGATGATGAAGATTCCCTTCTACAACTCAAAGCATTCACTCATGAAGCCCTCCGGTGGAGACCTATTACACCAATCGGTGCGGTCCCGTATCATCGATAGTCTCGTTTTATCCATGTAACATTTCGGGGATCCAGGCTTTGCTCACCGTGCAACGCGGGACATCATCTGGGTATGCACCTAATTCCTTCCACCCACCAGTCGTATCACAAGCTAACACCATATCAGAGAGGCCAGTGCATCCCCGAGGGAGCAACGGTGTTCGGCAATCACTGGTATGAGTTTTCGTAAAGCACTTGTATTTTGAATACACGTCCAACCATCAATGCAGGGCTATCACGCGTGATCCTGACGTCTTCCCCGATCCCGAGACATTCGATCCTCAGCGCTGGCTGACCAAAGATGGGGCCTTCCGAGGGGACTTGCGGACCTTCACTTATGGCTTTGGCAGACGGTACGGTGTCACTTTCGCTTCTTTGTTTCCCATCTGTCCCCTCTTTTGAGCCATGGCTGACCCGACCCTATTATAACAGGGTATGCCCTGGGCAACACGTGGCCAACCGCTCGATCTATATCAACCTTGCACTTCTCCTTTGGTCTTTCCGCCTCGCACAAAACCCGGCCGCTCCAATTGATACGTCAGCCTTTAGTGGCGGCGTCATTGCGCATGCTGCGCCATTTGAGGTGATATTCACACCCCGGACAGAAGAGAAGGTGCTGAGGGACATGTTAGGGAAGGTTGCAGTGTGAGATACGTGCTTTTGTAGTGCCGGTTTCTGCTTCAATCCTACATGTATGTTGCAACAACTAATTTATTCGCCGTTGAGGTCGAGAATTGACTCGATGTCCCTGCACTGTGTTGGCGAGAGAGACTGGGAAAGGAGGTAACACACCCCATCGAATATTGGCATGAACTAAGAAGAGGGACATGTGATGTGACGGGATGTGACGGACCGTGGTGCGTGACAAGACGCGCCGCACAACCAGCGTGACGCCTCGTGATCCCGCCATCAACCTGTCACGTTTCTATCACCACTTCTATATCGCTGAGTTGTCTGAAAGTTCGCATAGGCAGCAGCAGGCTTTAGTTGCTTATAACGAGTTAATCGTATCCTATTGGATCTATCCTTGGAGTTAGGGACGGGTGTTCGTCAGCTAGAGCCTCCGCCTTTGGATCCGCTGTGTTATCTTCCACGGCCGACTCTTGCTTCATCCAAGTCCGATTGTCCACGCTACGCCGACATCGGACACTAATGCCATCTCCGTGGCGCCAGCTGGCTTCCTTATGAAGAATAATGATTCATCACTTGTACGCAGCCCAGCCAATTCGCAATGCGCGAGAATGCTAATTCAACATTTGGCTGATTTCGCTGCCAGTCAATGGCGTCCACTGCTCATCAGGCAATTCTATGACAACTTTGATACATGACACATCATTATTCTAGTCGATGCCGTTTTTGCGCTCTGCGTCTACAGCAGCTTGCGGATTCTTTCTGTAATCAATTTCACGCAGTCCGACTGCTCTCAATCAAAGCGAGCCACACTCAGCCTGGGACACCAGGTCAGCCGCCACTCAAACCACAATGCTTTCAAATCTCCTTGAAAACCAGTTATTTTCATCCCTGAACCGCAATGGTATTTGAAACTCTCGCGCAGTCAAGCTGGCTGGGGGCGTGGTAGCTGCGTCGTCAGTCCTTGCGCTCATATACAGGACCCGTTTACTTTCAAACGCCAAGGAGCTTGACTTCTATTGATCAGAGCGATGCGCCCTCATGGCAAAACTATATAATCCACAGCACAACACTTGGATATCCATCATCCAAATCACCGTACTTTCAAACCTGCCTTGAAGACTGTTAATCTCCCCTAAACCGCAATGATACTTGATATCATTGGAGAGCCTAGCTGGCTGGGGTGTGTGGTAGCTGCGACGTCGGTCCTTGTGCTCGTTTATGGGACCCGTTGGCTTTCAAACGCCAGGAAGCATGCCCTCCTCCCCCCAGGCCCCCCTGCTCGCTGGTTCTGGCAGAAGGCACTTCCCTCGGCAAAGTAAGGTCTAGTCACCCATAATTCCCCATGATTTAACCTATCAACAACCCAGTTTTCCCCGCGCCGTTGAGGCTTTAGTGAGCGAATACGGACCTGTCATATCTTTGCGACAGGGCAGCCATGTTACCATAGTCATAGGTCGAGTACAGGTAGGCTCATTCACTGGTCCACTTCCATCACCCACTTCCATCGCCCACTCATCCACTAAACCATTCTGTCTCCTGTAGGCAGCATGGGAGATCATGGAGAAAGAAGCTGGCGCGCTCGTCGACAGACCACGCTTCATCGCAGCTGGAGAGATTCTCTCCCGGGGAAACCGCATCCTCGTGCAACGCTCCGGTGAACGTTTCCGCCGACTTCGCTATGCCATTAACACGCACCTCCAGCCCAAGGCCGCGGAAACATACCAGAGCATACAAATGGAGAACGCACAGGGCGTAATCCTTGACATCCTTGATGACCCCAAAAACCACCAGCTGCATGCGCGACGGTAAGCCTCCTTCCAGGTCTGCCTTCCTCCTTGAATGGTGTTTACATGCTACGTAGATATGCTACATCTGTAGTCCTACGGATCGCATATGGCAAGTCAACTCCCACGTCGGTGAACGATCAGGAGGTAGTCCGCGTACAAAAGGTTATTCGGAATTTCCAGGCGGTGATACATCCGGGGGCGTACCTCGTCGAACGTATTCCCGTTCTGCGGTACTTCCCGGGATACACAAAAGACCTCGACCGGTGGCACAACGAAGAGCTACAATTATACACGGAACAGGTCGATCGCGTGAAGAGCGATATAGTATATAAGCATCACGCACTTCCGTGCAACATCGCTGACAACAATCGTAGGCGATGAACACCGCTGGACCTAGCTTCGTCAAGAGCCTCCTCGAGAACAGCGACACCCACCAGCTTTCGCCTGATGAATTGGCTTACCTCGCTGGGGCCCTCTTTGGCGCTGGGTCAGATACGGTGAGAAACTTTACACCCTAGAACGTGCGATCTTGCTCATGTACCTACTTTATAATCAGACCGCGGCGGCTATCACTGTTCTAATCATGGCAGCTGCCTGCCATCCTGAGGTGCAAACTCGTGTGCAGGAGGAAATCGACACGGTAGTCGGGCGCGAAAGACGTGAGTAACCAATTCCCGCCCTATGTTCATGCTTGGGCGCTGGTATCTGACGCGGCACATTTTCGCGTAGTTCCGTCCTTCAATGATGAAGATATCCTTCCGCGACTTAGAGCATTCGCTCATGAAGCTCTCCGGTGGAGGCCTATTACGCCAATCGGTGCGGTTCCTATGCTCAATAACCTCGTTCTATTCATGTAACATTTCGAGGACCCAGGCTTGCCTCACCGTGCAACGCGGGACATCATCTGGGTATGCACCTAATTCCCTCCATCCACTAATCATATGACAAGCTGACGCCCTATCAGAGAGACCAATGCATTCCTGAGGGAGCAACGGTGTTTGGAAATCACTGGTATGAGTTTTCATCAATGATTTTGCATTTTGGACACACGTCTAACCGACAGTGCAGGGCTATCACACGCGATCCGGACGTCTTCCCCGATCCCGAGACATTCGATCCTCAGCGCTGGCTGACCAAAGATGGGGCTTTTCGAGAGGACTTGCGAGCCTTCACCTACGGCTTTGGCAGACGGTACGATGACAGTCTCGCTTCTTTGTTCCCCTCGTGCTGTCTCCCCCCCCCCCTGTTGAGTCGTGACTGACTCTACCTTGTTATAACAGGGTGTGCCCTGGGCAACATGTGGCCAACCGCTCGATCTACATCAACCTCGCACTTCTCCTTTGGTCTTTCCGCCTCGCGCAGAACCCAGCCGCTCCAATCGATACGTCGGCGTTTGGTGACGGTGTCATTGCGCATGCTGCGCCATTTGAGGTGGTATTCACACCCCGGACGGAAGAGAAGGTGTTGAGGGGCATGTTAGAGAAGGTTGCAGTGTGAGATACGTGCTTTTGTAGTGCCGGGTTCTGCCTCAATCCCACCTGTATGTCGCAACATCTGATTTATTTATTGGGAATGATATGGCGCTACAATTGTAACATTAATCATCACCGTGTTTTTGAGTCCTGATATGATGCGCACTATAGACAGAGGGACTCGCAGTCCACAGACAATAACCACGATATATAGAGAGGCTAACATGGAAAGTTTGTCTAAGCCCGAGAGATCAGGGGATGCAATATCCGAAAAGATACTATGTGTGTGAGAAATGGAATTGGAAAGTCGTGTAGTGGTAAATTGTGTGCTCAAGTCAAATGGCGAGGATGACCGGTAAGTAGAAGGCGGTAGTGTGCAACATTTCACAAGCTCCATCTCAAATCAATTGATCTAAGGAAGTATGGATGGAAGAAGGGCACGGCATAAGGGACATTTGAATCAGTTCCGCTGCGCAAACTGATATCTTAGAAAGAGGGCAGAAGAAATGGAAGACAACCCAAGGGTCGGCTGGTGGTGGCAGGGCCAGGGCCAGAGCTCCCGAGAAGACGGACGGGCAGTTCTTCTTCCTTAACGTAGAGGAAGGTGGCATAGAATGTTGTTGAGTTGGATAAGTACGACGGCCAGGGCGCCCGACGTAAACATCGCTTGGATACTTGCATCAAGGGAATCCTCAACAGACAAAGGTGAACACTGAGCGGAAAGGTGAGAAACAGTGAACCAGACATCTTGAGAACCGACAGGAACCGACGTGTCTGTTTTCTGTGCTTGTGATGGGCAACTCACCACCTACACGAACGCCGCTTTCACCTTGAACTATCACATGCATCACAGTTCATCACACTCGCTCTCCGACAGAGTCAAGAAGCTTGTCTCCCATGGCTTTTGCTGCTTCCTCAAGAAGCATATCAACGACATCATGACTAATGATCGCAGAACAATTGGGTTTGTTGTCTTTAGTGCCCTTGTCGATCTCAAGGAGAGCCTTACGAGGTCTTCGGAACATCGGGTCATCACTTTTGGTGAGGAACTGATGGTCGGTCACTACATCAGCACCATCCTTTTCTAGAGCGTGCAAAGACTACTTACAACTGTAGCTTTCCCATGATGACACTGCAATCAACCCACCTATCAGAAGTAACCTTTACACCAACTTTGACGCTACGGTGCGCGCCATCGATATGAGGCGTGTTAGTGACTACATGGGTCAGTCTCGCTTTCTGGGCAGCAGCATGGAGTGTGCCGTTTAGGTTGAGAATTGACTGAAGGTCCGTGCGCCGTGTTGGCGAGAGAGACGGGGAAAGGTGTTCATGCACCCCATCGAAGATTGGCAGGGCGGGAGTGAGAAGGTGTGATGTGATGGGGTGACAGATCGTGTCGCGTGACAAGACGCACCGCGCAAAGAGCGTGACGCCTCGTGATCCCGCCATCAACCTGTCACATTTCTATCACCACTTCTCATTGTTGGGTTGTCTGAACGTTCGCACAGGCTTCAGTTGCTTATAACGGGTCAATCGTATCTCTTTGGATCTATCCTTGGAGCTAGGGAGGGGTGTTCGTCAGCTGGAACCTCCGTCTTTGGATCCGCTGTATTATATTCCACGGCCGACTCTTTTACTTCCTTCAAGTCCGATTGTCCACGCATCATTCGCGTTGCTGTCCGTTGCCCTCGCATGACAGAAGAGCTTCATAGCTCTTTTGGGTTATGCTGACCATGACTTTGATTCAGTACACCGCTATTGGACACTACCCCCCATGCCGCTCATGTACGTCACATCAGCCGATTTGTTGATGGAGAATCATAATTCATCACTTGTACGCAGTCGAACCGATCCGCAATGCGCGGGGAATGCCATTCAAGCATTTGGCTGCTATGTAGTCGATGGCGTCCACCAATATTCGGGCAGTTCTATGGTAACTTTGGTACATGACACATCACTATTCTTGTCAATGCCGTTTTTGCACTCTGCGTTTACCACGACCCGCGGATTATTTCTGTAATCAACTTCACGTAGTCCGAGTGCTCCCAATCGAAGCAAAGCGCCCTCCATGGGGAAACTATATAGCCCGCAGTACAACACTGGGACATTCACCGTCCAAACCACAGTACTTTCAGACCTGGCGTGAAGACCAGCTATTTCCCACCCCTAGATTGCAATGATACTCGAGCCTCTCACGGAGCCAAGCTGGCTTGGGGGTGTGGTAGCTGCGACGTCGGTCCTTGCGCTAATTTATGGGACCCATCTACTTTCAAACGTCAAAAAGTATGCCCTACTTCCCCCAGGCCCCCCTGCTCGCTGGTTCTGGCAAAATGCACTTCCTGCAGCAAAGTAAGGTCTAGTCGCCCGTAATTCACTAAGATTTAACCTATCAACGACCCAGTATCCCCAACGCCATTGAGGCTTTGGTAAGCGAATATGGACCAGTCATATCTTTTCGACAGGGTAGCCAGGTTACCATAGTCATTGGTCGAGTACAAGTAGGCCCACTCATTCTTCCACTCCCCCACCCAATTCACCACTAACCCGCCTTCTGTAGGCGGCATGGGAGATCATGGAGAAAGAAGGCGGCGCGCTCGTCGACAGGCCACGCTCGGTCGCAGCTGGAGAGATTCTCTCCCGGGGATACCGTATCATCCTCGAACACTCCGGTGAACGTTTCCGCCGACTCCGGCGCGCCGTTCACACGCACCTCCAGCCCAAAGCCGCGGAAATGTATCAGGACATACAAACGGAGAATGCACGGAGCGTAATCCTTGACATCCTTGATGACCCCAAAAACCACCAGCTGCATGCGCGACGGTAAGGCTTCCCCAGGTCTGCCTTCCTCCTTTATTAGTCCTTACACTCTACGTAGATATGCTGCATCTGTAATCTTACGGATCACATACGGAAAGTCGACTCCCACATTGGTCAATGATCAAGAGGTAGTTCGCATAAACAAGGTTACTCGGAATTTCCAGTCTGTGGTAACTCCAGGGGCGTATCTTGTCGAGCGCATCCCCCTTCTGCGATACTTCCCGGGATACACCAAAGACCTCGACCGGTGGCACAACGAAGAGCTACAATTATTCAGGGAACAGGTCGATCGCGTGAAGAGCGATGTAGTAAGTAAAGATCGTGCACTTCCGTGCATCATCGCTGACAAAAACCGTAGGCGACGAATGCCGCTGGACCTAGTTTCATCAAGACCCTCCTGGAGAACAGCGACACCCACCAGCTTGCACCTGACGAAATGGCCTACCTCGGTGGGGCCCTCTTTGGCGCTGGATCAGATACAGTGAGACGCCTTGCGTGCTAGAACGTGCGATCTTGCTCATGCACCTTCTTTGCAATCAGACCGCGGCAGCTATCACCATTCTGATCATGGCAGCTACCTGCCATCCCGAGGCGCAAACTCGTGTGCAAGAAGAAATAGATATGGTAGTCGGGCGCGAAAGACGTGAGTGACCAATTTCTTGCTATGTGCATGGACGCGACACGTTTTTTTTCGCGCAGTCCCGTCGTTCGAGGATGAAGATTCCCTTCCACAACTCAAAGCATTCAGTCATGAAGCTCTCCGGTGGAGGCCTATTACACCAATCGGTGCGGTTCCTTATCGTTGACAATTTTGTTTTACTCATGTACCATCCCGGGACCCAGGCTTTGCTCACCGTGCAACGAGGGACATCATCTGGGTATGTACATAATTACTTCCACCCACCAGTCGTATCGCAGACTGACGCCATATCAGAGAGGCCAATGCATCCCCGAGGGAGCGACGGTGTTCGGCAATCACTGGTATGAGTTTTCTTAAATCATTTTGCATTTTGGGTACACGTCCACACAATGCAGGGCTATCACGCGTGATCCCGACGTCTTCCCCGATCCCGAGACATTTGATCCTCAGCGCTGGCTGACCAAAGACGGTGCTTTCCGAGGGGACCTGCGGACCTTCACCTACGGCTTTGGCAGACGGTACGATGACGCTTTCGCTTATCTAATCCCCTCGTGCTATCTCCTCCCCCCTCTGACGAGTCATGGCTAACTCTACCTTGTCATGATAGGGTATGTCCTGGGCAACATGTGGCCAACCGCTCGATCTATATCAACTTCGCACTTCTCCTTTGGTCTTTCCGCCTCGCGCAGAATTCGGCCGTTCCAATCGACACGTCAGCGTTTAGTGTTGGTGTCATGGCGCATGCTGCGCCATTTGAGGTGATATTCACACCCCGGACGGAAGAGAAGGTGTTGAGGGGCATGTTAGGGAAGGCTGCAGCGTGAGGTAAGTATTTTGCAGTGCCAGGTTCTGCTTCAATCCCACCTGTATGTCGCAACAACTGAATTATTTATTGGGAACGATTTGGCGCTGCAAATGTAACATCAGGCATCACTGTTCTAAAGTCCCGATGCACCATATAGACAGAGGGACTCGCGGCACACAGACAACAACCGTGATATATGGAGAACTGACGTGTGGTCTTTGTCTAAGTCCATAAGATCAAAGGTAAGATCGGGGGGTGCAATATCCGTACTCTCTTTGTGTGTAATGTAAGGAGTTGGAAAATTGTGTGGTGGTAAATTGATGCACAAACTAATACCTTAGAAAGAAGGCAGAAGAAAGAGACGACGAGCCAGGGGTCGGCTGATGGTGGCAGTGGCAGGACGAGAGTTCCCAAGAAGACGGACGGGCGGTCCTTCTTCTTTAACGTAGAGGAAGGTGGCAAGGGAAGGTTGCTGAGGTGGATAAGTACGAGAGAGGGTGCAGACACCGCCTGCATACTTGCACCAAGGGAATCCTCATCAGACAAAGCGCCAGGTGAATACTGAGCGCAAGGGTGAGAAGCAATGAACCAGATATCTTGAGAACCGACAGGAACCGACGTGTCTGTTTGATATGCTTGTGATGGGCAACTCACCAACTATACGAACGCCGCTTTCATCTTGAACCATCACATGCATCATAGTTCATCACAATCGCTCTCCCACATAGTCAAGAAGCTTGTCTCCCTTGGCCTTGGCCGCTTCGTTAAGAAGCATCCCAACGACATCACGACTAATGATGGCAGAGCAATTGGGTTTGTTGTCTTTAGTGCCCTTGTCGATCCTTACGAGGCCTTGCGGAGCATCGGGCTGTCGCTATTGGCGGGGAATGGTGATTAGTGAGCATGCCGATGGCCGTCTTGGTCACGAAAAGTGCGCCGACTCTGGAAGAACGAGATGGGTCGATTTCTAGTGGACGGCAGGAACTCCCAGTCATATAAAGACGCTGTCGAGCCCTTTATAAAACTAGGAGCATAAACTGGGAATATGGGCATGGGATGTTGACAAAAAGTGCTCGAGGTGGTGAACAGTGGCTTGGCATCTGACCTTGAGCAAAGGCCTGTCAACGACACTGTTAGGAGCGGTTGGCTTTCGCTTCAAGACAGCGTAATGATTCGAGAGATTTACGCTGACTAAGCCTGCCCACCCAAAAAGGCCACGCGGCATCGATCGCGCGCCGGAAAAGGAAGGGGCGGTGGAACCCCCCTTCGTAAGGTCGCTTTGTCCAGTCAAAGAGACATTTGCAGCGTCATGTTGGGCACATGATGCATCACTATTCTCATACATCACACTGCGTGTGCAACGACTCGCGGATTATTCCTGTAGTCGGCTTCACGTAGACCCGAGTACTCTAAATCGAAGCGAGGCACCCTCCATGAGAAACTATATAGCGCACAGCACAACACCGGGATATCCATCATTCAAATCACAGTACTCTCAGATCTGCCTTGAAGACTGGTTAATATCCCCTAAACCGCAATGACAATCGCAGAGCCTAGCTGGCTGGGGGGCGTGGTAGCTGCGACGTCGGCCCTTGCGCTCGTTTATGGGACCCGTTGGCTTTCAAACGTCAACAAGCATGCCCTACTCCCGCCGGGCCCCCCTGCCCGTTGGTTCTGGCAAAAGGCACTTCCCTCGGAAGAGTAAGGTCTAGTCACTCATAATTTTCCCAATATTTAACCTATCAACAACCCAGTATCGCCCGCGCCGTCGAGGGTTTAGTGAGCAAATACGGACCGGTCGTATCTTTTCGACAGGGCAGCCAGGTTACCATAGTCATAGGTCGATTACAAGTAGGCCCACTCACTCGTCCACCTCCATTACTCACTCGTCCGCTAACCCACCCCGCCGAGTCCTGCAGGCAGCATGGGAGATCATGGAGAAAGAAGGCGGGGCGCTCGTCGACAGACCACGTTCCATCGCAGCTGGGGAGATACTCTCTGGGGGCATGCGTATTCTCCTTGAACGCTCCGGCGAACGCTTCCGTCGCCTCCGCCGTGCCGTTCACACACACCTCCAGCCCAAAGCCGCGGAAACGTACGAGAGCATACAAATGGAGAATGCACAGAGTGTAATTCTCGATATCCTCGACGACCCGAAAAATCACCAGCTGCATGCGCGACGGTACGTCCCCTTCCAGGTCTGCCTCCTTCCTAGATTGGCGTTTACATTCTGCGTAGATACGCTGCATCTGTAATCTTACGGATCACATACGGAAAGTCGACCCCTACGTCGGCGAACGATCAGGAGGTAGTCCGCATTAACAAGGTTGCTCGGATTTTCCTGTCGGTGATACTCCCAGGGGCGTACCTCGTCGAGCGTATTCCCCTTCTGCGGTACTTCCCGGGATACACCAAAGACCTCGATCAGTGGCACGACGAAGAGCTACGATTATTCACGGAGCAGGTTGATCGCGTGAAGAGCGAGGTAGTAAGTTAACATCATGCACTTCCGTGTATAATCACTGACGACAGTCGTAGGCGACGAACGCCGCTGGACCTAGCTTCGTCAAGACCCTCCTCGAGAACGGCGACACCCACCAGCTTTCACCTGACGAAATGGCTTACCTCGCTGGAACCCTCTTCGGCGCTGGGTCAGACACAGTGAGAAGTTTTGGTACTCTAGAACGTGCGATCTTGCTCATGCATTTGCTTTGCAATCAGACCGCGTCGGCTATTACTATTCTAATCATGGCAGCTGCCTGCCATCCTGAGGCGCAAGCTCGTGTGCAGGAAGAAATAGACATGGTAGTCGGGCGCGAAAGACGTGAGTAATCGACTTCCTCCCAGCGGTTATGTGCATGGTTTGGAGCTGGAATCTAATGCGGCATGTTTTCGCGCAGTTCCGTCGTTTGACGATGAAGATTCCCTTCCGCAACTTAAAGCATTCGCTCATGAAGCTCTTCGATGGAGACCTATTGCACCAATCGGTGCGGTTCCCTATCATTAACAATCTCATTTTACTCGTGTAACATTTGAAGGACCCAGGCTTTGCTCACCGTGCAACGCGGGACATCATCTGGGTATGCACCTAATTCCTTCCACCCACCAGTCGTATCACACGCTAACGCCTGTTCAGAGAGGTCAATGCATCCCCGCGGGAGCAACGGTGTTCGGCAATCACTGGTATGAGTTTTCTTAAATCACTCCGGATCCACGTCCAACCGACAATGCAGGGCTATCACGCGTGATCCTGACGTCTTCCCCGATCCTGAGACGTTCAACTTCCAGCGCTGGCTGACCAAAGACGGGGCTTTCCGAGGGGACTTGCGAACCTTCACTTATGGCTTTGGCAGACGGTGCGATAACACTTTCGCTTCTTTATTCCCCTCGTGCTATCTCCTGTCCCCTCCGGTGAGTCATGGCTGACTCTGCCTTTTCATGACAGGGTGTGCCCTGGGCAACACGTCGCCAATCGGTCGATCTACATCAACCTCGCGCTTCTCCTTTGGTCTTTCCGCCTCGCGGAGAACCCGGCCGCTCCAATCGACACGTCAGCGTTCAGCCGCGGTGTCATTGCGCATGCTGCGCCATTTGAGGTGATATTCACACCCCGGACGGAAGAGAAGGTGTTGAGGGGCATGTTAGGGAAGGTTGAAGTGTAAGATACACGTTTTTCAGCGCAGGCTTCTGATGCCACTCTGCTTCAATTTCATATGTACACCATGGCATCAACTGATTTGTTTATCGAGAACCATGCACTATTTCTCGCTCACTGTTAAGCCAACCCGCAATACTTACGCGGGGAATGTAACCGCTAATCTCAGGTCGATATACCAGGTTTCGATGAGTCACTAGTCATTACTTACTTCTTCACGAACTTTCTTCATGGGTACAGACAAAAGCATAGAAATCAGCAATCCAATAGAGACCGAAAGCGAGTGGCGGGAACCGTGGGACACTCGCGCTCATCAGCCAGTATCTGTCACACTGCAGTCAATGGCTTCCAGTCATAATTGTGAATGATATGATCTTGACCAACTTTCCAGGAGCCTCGATACTGGGCATCTTGGCACACTACCTGCTCGCCGTGCTGGTCACTAATTTCCCACTTCGGTTACACAAGCTCCACCTGATTTTTGGCGCATTCCTAGCGGTAAACGATGCAACCCGCAATCTGGTCCATCGGCTTCCAGTCAATGCGCCGCGCAGTTCTATGATGGCTTTGGCACATGATGCATCGCTATTCTAGTCCATGCCATTTTTGCACACTCCGTATGCCACGACCGCAGATTCTTTCTGCTTGACTTCTACTGATCAAAGCAGTGCGCCTTCCATGGGAAAGCTACATAATCCACAGCACAACACCTGGATGTCCATCATTCAGATCACAGTACTTTCAGCCCTGCCTTGAAGACTGGTGAATCTCCCCTCGCAATGATACCTGAAATAATTGCAGAGTCTAACTGGCTGGGGGGTGTGGTGGCTGCGACGTCGGCCCTTGCGCTCGTTTACGGGACCCGTTGGCTTTCAAACGCCAGGAAGCATGCCCTCCTCCCCCCAGGCCCCCCTGCTCGCTGGTTCTGGCAGAAGGCACTTCCTTCGGCAGAGTAAGGCCCAGCCATCCATAACTCCCCATGATTTAACCCATCAACCACCCAGTATCGCCCGCGCCGTTGAGGCTCTGGTGAACGAATATGGACCGGTCGTGTCTCTTCGACAGGGCAGTCAGGTTACCATAATGATAGGTCGAGTACAAGTAGGTCCACTTACTCTTCCACTGGGCCCCCAATTCACCGCTAATCCGCCTCCCGTAGGCGGCATGGGAGATCATGGAGAAAGAAGGTGGCGCGCTCGTCGACAGGCCACGCTCGATCGCAGCTGGAGAGATTCTCTCCCGGGGCAATCGCATCCTCCTCGAAGGTTCTGGTGAACGTTTCCGTCGACTTCGGCGCGCCGTTCACACGCACCTCCAGCCCAAAGCCGCAGAAACGTACGAGAGCATACAATTGGAGGATGCACAGAGCGTAATGCTCGATATCCTCGACGACCCGAAAAATCACCAGCGGCATGCGCAGCGGTAAGTCCCCTTCCAAGTCTACCTTCTTGATTTGTCATTACACTGAGGCTCTGCGTAGATATGCTGCATCCGTGGTCTTACGGATCACATACGGCAAGTCGACTCCCACATCGGTTAATGATCAGGAGGTGGTCCGCATACATCAAGTTGCTCGGAATGCTCTGTCTGTGATACTTCCGGGGGCGTACCTCGTCGAGCGTATTCCCCTTCTGCGGTACTTCCCGGGATACACTAAAGACCTCGACCGGTGGCACGACGAAGAAGTACAATTATTCAGGGAGCAAGTTGATCGCGTGAAGAGCGAGGTGGTAAGTAAATATGATGCACTTCCGTGTATTCTTACTGAAAACAGTGGTAGGCGACGAATGTCGCCGGACCCAGCTTTGTCAGGACCCTCCTCGAGAACATCGACAACCACCAGCTTTTGCCTGATGAAATGGCTTACCTCGCTGGAACCCTCTTTGGCGCTGGGTCAGATACAGTGAGCAGTTTTGCACGCTGGGACGAGCAATCCTGTTCATGAATTTGCTTCGCAATCAGACCGCATCGGCTATCACTGTCCTAATCATGGCAGCTGCCTGCCATCCTGAGGCGCAAGCTCGTGTGCAGGAAGAAATCGATATGGTAGTCGGGCGCGAAAGACGTGAGTAACCAATTTCCCCCTATGTGCATGGTTGGGAGCTGGTATCTGACGTGGCCTGTTTTCGCGTAGTTCCGTCGTTCGATGATGAAGATTCCCTTCCGCAACTTAAAGCGTTCGCTCATGAAGCCCTTCGATGGAGACCTATATCACCAATCGGTGCGGTTCCCTACCATTGACAATCTTCTTTTATTCATGTAACATGTTGGGGACCCAGGTTTTGCTCACCGTGCAACGAGGGACATTATCTGGGTATGTACATAATTACTTCCACTCACCAATCGTATCGCAGGCTAACGCTTTATCAGAGGGGTCAATGCATCCCCGAGGGAGCAACGGTGTTTGGTAATCACTGGTATGGGTTCTCTTTAATCATTTTGGATACGCGTCCAACCATCGATGCAGGGCTATCACGCGTGATCCCGACGTCTTCCCCGATCCCGAGACGTTCGACCCCCAGCGCTGGCTGGCCAAAGACGGGGCTTTCCGAGGGGACTTGCGAACATTCACTTATGGCTTTGGCAGACGGTGCGATGACACTTTCGCTCCTTTGTTCCCCTCGTGCCGCCTCGTGCCCTGTTGAGTGATGGCTGACTCCTACCTTCTCCTAATAGGGTGTGCCCTGGGCAACATGTGGCCAACCGCTCGATATACATCAACCTCGCGCTTCTCCTTTGGTCTTTCCGCCTCGCGGAGAACCCGGCCGCTCCAATCGATATGTCGGCGTTCAGCCGCGGTGTCATCGCGCGTGCTGCGCCGTTTGAGGTGGTATTCACACCCCGGACGGAAGAGAAGGTGTTGAGGGGCATGTTGGGGAAAGTTGGAGCATAAGCGCTTCCCGGTGCCCAGTTCTGATGTAGTGCTTTCCATCACGATGTACCTTTGTAATGTATCCACGATCTTGATGCTGCTTCAAACACATTGACACGCACCACCCACGAGGACTAGAAGCAATACCCCAGGATCAACCCAGGAAACCGTGACATTAATAGAATTGAATATATATCATTTTTCAGCACTACACGCATAAATATGGCGTCCTTCGTAGAGTGGCAATATAGCATCTCTGTTGGCAGGCGCGTCGTGGCGATCCATGGGGCCTTTGAACGTGCTCAGAGCCTTCGAGGGAACCTTCCGCAGCTGAGCCGGGAGGTGGTCCTGATTCCGTACGAAGAACTCTAGTTGGAGCTGCATCTCAGCCTTCAATCTCTCCGTTGATCGATGTAAACTCTGTAACGCGCCCACAATCAATATCATAGCATACTGGTTTGCAGCTGAGCTACAGTTACTCACTTTTAAGCGTCGTAAAGCCACCACACTGACTACAGCAATGATAATAAGAATTATTCCGAACGCCGTGGCTCCAAAGATCAGGAGACCTTGGAGCAGAGCAACGTTTCCATAGCTGGGGCCGTTTGAGGATTGGAATAGTTGAGCCTCCGCAAACGTTCCCTCCGGCTCGGAAGCAGAGTTATCTAGCGATTTTTTTACGCTGTGAGATCCTTGTCATCGGTGGGGGAACAGAGAGACTGACCAGCTTCTATTGGCTGTCTGGCGTTGAGTTCAGGGAGTACGTCATTAGTCATGTCTGTCGTGAGCTTGTCTAAAGAGAGCGCGCGCGATTCCAAGGGCGCTCCTTGCAACCTGAAATACCATGATAAGCGACCCCCAGGACCCAGTGGGCATTCAACTTACCCAACGATAAGGGGAAGAGTGGTCACCCGGGAGTCGGGAGTAGTTGTAGGTGCAGCCAGCGCCAAAGCGACAACAGACAGCATCAATGCTACCACGAAATACTTCATGGCCGCGAGGCGGATTCTAGTCGCTCGTACTTCGGCAGGAACTGGCTCCTCTTATGCACTCGCAAAACCTAGATACTTCTTCTGATCACAAAAACTTCGGCGATCATGATAACGTGCCATTTGAGTAAGAGGGGTGCTGCGAGATCAGAGATGGCACGCTTGCTGTAAGATGATGATATGCTGTGGAGAATCTAGCGCTTACTCGAGTTCTTGCCAGTGCTCAACTAAGTCATCGCAAACTTTGAGGCACACTTGTTCGGCCCGAGGGCACGAAAGAGCACTTGGAAATCAATTTGTTTTCCGAGTCGGTTTTTCTTAGCTCGAGAAGTGCACGGCCTGTGGTGCCGGCGAGTGCTTGAATTCGCCACGCCTTGATGAAACGCTGATCGTGGGTGAGAAACACCTTTCTGAACGATGAAGTTTGTTATCCCTGTTCGCGGGTTTGAGAAAGAGTAGATAGCTATATATAAGCATGCTTCTTACTGATGATCGTGCCTCAGGCTGTGACTCGGAGCATGGTGTGTGGCAAGTCTTAGCTACTTGTTATGTTACGGCGCTCTGATGTGCTATCTTGTAGTTGATCATGTGCGGTTCGAGGGCTGAGTTGGCTTTCAGTATTCCATTCTTAATCCACGCGGGTATAATGGTGCCACGGTCCGCGCGGCAGTCTGCATATACCTGCTGTATGAAGATCGAAGGATGATCATGACTGTTTCTTATAGTGTGAAGCTCCTTGAGGTCGGGGTATTATCGGTGTCTCTCGGCAGCAGCTTGATGGAACTGAGAGGAGCAACGGACTCCCCGAGAGAAAGTAGGTCCGAAGTCTGGTGGCAGCTGCCTGCCCAAACTACTGTATAGACTTCTGAGACTTCTGAGAGAGAATGGGTGGTCAGTGGTGCCGCAGTCCAGATCAGCAGGCGAGACAGACACCACTCAATGAAATCAAATGGCTCATCGCCTCTTCAACACGGCCTTACTTTTCAAACGGTGACTTGCACAACGGTTTGAACACCGGCGACTTGAGTTTAATGTAAACTCTGGAGATATGCTTGAAAGCCTTGATCTCCGTAGCTGGGGAATTTGATTTCTGGGAGGAACGCGCCCGCGCATCTTGTTCGATGTCTCTTTAAGTTGCGTATTAGAGTGCCGACTCGGAAGGCGCGACATTGTGGCACTGTCCGCTAGTATCAAAATATGTCGAACTCGCTCAAGTCGATCTGGGACACAGCAGCGAGCGCACAGCCCGCTTGCGGGGGCTACGGTTTACCCGGCTCGAGCGAATAGTTGTAAATGACATCTGAGAACATCTGCCTTGTGAAAGATGGTGGCAGATGGAAGCTATGCGTCTCGAAAAGGAAGCGTTAGATATCTAGACTCCAAAGTGAATGAGGCGCGACCTTCATATTATGCTAACATCCAACGACGGGGGCACACCTACACACGCGCAACGGGGTGTGATTAGTGTTCAGGTGGCATATCCATTGTATCTTGATGGCACTTATTTGATACTTCTTGGGCCACAATTAGCGTTTAAGGGTTTGCAGGATGCTCCCCCTGAGGAAGCCCGGCGTTTCATTACAGTGTATTGCGATGCCTCCGTGTATATTGCATTGATAGATCCTGATAGAGCTTCATCCACCGCACATTATGTGCATTATGCTTGCTTGCGGCATGATGAGGCAGTGTACCACCGAAACTATCTGTTGAATACTGTGACTGGAGTTGGGATACAGGGTCAACATATCTATGATTTAGCGGCTGGTGGTGGCATGCCCTCGGCAAGTAGAACGGGGCTGGAACCTTTGGGTTCTGGTTCGCCCATCGCCTGTTTCACCATAGAGTTACTCAAAAATTGCGAATAACGTGGCTGAACAAACGTCGCCCTAAGAACAGCGTGGTGGGTTATGTGGTGTTGTTGGTTATGAACGATTCCTTACGTTGCTTCGACGAGGACGTTGCCCTTGAGGTCCTCCACTCGTCCCGCCACCATGGATTTGCGACCTCGCTTCTCAGTGAGGAAAACTCGTATCACTATAAACTAATTTGAGCGGGGAAGTCAGCTTTGTATCGTTCATCGCAGAAGACAGCGTATCGCTACCTACCTGATCAGCAAAGGTGGGTGCGCGATAATTGATTGACAAGTTGGCAGTGACACCGATTTTGTCAGGTAGATTATTGATTGCCTTGGATATCACAATATGCAAGGTTCATGTATAAGGTATAGCTTCGTCACTCACAACTCTAGCAAGACTCTCATCCAGGATGGTTGCCAGCATGCCCCCATGAACGATACCGTCGTGTCCACACAGACCCCTACCAACGTGGACAACTATAAGGCTTTCGCTCTCATCGTCTCTACACCGTACTAGAGGAGGTAGTGCCAGTTTTCCAGGGCCTTTAAGGGCACCTGCTGTGAGGCTGTTCACTCGCCGTTCTTCGGGAATTTTCTTATATGGACGGGCTTCGTACCACTCGTTTGCGTCTGGTTGTGTACGATGGGCCACCAATAGCGGTAGAGACTGTAGCTCGCGCTCAAGGGAGTCGGTATAGGCGATAGACGCTGGAGAACCTGGGTCTGGAGGACCTGGTGCGGGGCGTGGTGATATAAAGGTGAGGTAGGGATGCGGGAATAGGGCGCCAAATGTGTATGCGGAAACAGCGACCGATGCGGCGAGGGAGAAAGTCGCCAGGTATCTCCGCGATCGCGGAGCTGTGGGGGGTACAGTCGAGAAGCCTTTCGCCAGTAGATTCGACCGGCTACCTTGGGAAAGGGCACGTCGCAACAAAAAAGCAGACATTCCCGAGAGCTCTAGGAAGAAGAAGAAGTCCTCTAAGCGATACAAGGAACGCGTCTATGTGGATGTCAAAGGAAAACAGGTATACGAAGAACGGCGCCTCCGTCTGACTGGCGGCTTGGAAAGCAACAGAGCCACAAATGCGCCACGGCTAACAAACCTTCCCGAGTACCGACGGCATTTGCCGAAGCGGGAACCGAACCTCCGACCAACTCATACCTCTGAACTTACATCCGTTTCACGACACCTCGACCTCAAGACCCCACCACCGTTCCTCAAGGCTCACAAGAAATGGTAAGTTCCCGCAGAGCGCCAGCCTCTACGTCTCGGACAACTTTGGCACCGAATCGTACGCTCGTGGAGCCCTGAAATGAGCTGGATGGCAAGTCCTTCATCCAGATGACTCGAGTAATTGACAAAAAACTGACATTGGATACAGATTCGGTTCAGCACAAGCTCTAGCGTTTAATCGCATGCTTGTTAGAAGCGGAGTCGTGCTTGCACGGTTACGATGCTTTCTGCTGGGCTCGCCGCGATCTATCTATGATGGAGAGCAGCGAGCGCTAGAGCTCCGAGACGAGGCGGCGGTGCTGGCAGTTTTATCGCTGCCTGCCCTGTTGCTGACTGTTCTCGTCTCAATGACCAGCCCCCCAAGGCCAAAACCGGATCCGGCAAGAAGCCCGCACCTGCTCCTGGTGCTGCTGCCAAAGCCGCCAAATCAACCAAAAACCCTCTGTTTGAGGCCACACCGAAGAACTTCGGCATCGGTGAGTCCAGCTGATATCGCAGGCGCACTTTGCTATAAACTCACACAATATCTATCTCGTAGGTCAGGATGTCCGCCCCAAAACTGATCTCACCCGTTTTGTGAAATGGCCCGAATATGTCCGCCTGCAACGCCAGAAGGTTATTCTCAGCCAGCGCCTGAAGGTCCCACCCGCCATCGCACAGTTCTCCCACACTTTGGACAAGAACACTGCGACACAACTCTTCAAGCTCTTGAACAAGTGAGATTTTGGTCACTTCACCTGCTGGGATAACCCTCACATATCCTCTGCAGGTACCGCCCCGAGACCAAGCAGGAGAAGAAGGAGCGCTTGGAGGCTTTGGCAAAGGCCACCGCTGAGCAAAAAGAAGCTCAGGCCAAAGTAAGTTGATATGAGAGAGCTATGGAATAATAATTTAACCATCCCGTCTCAGGACAAGAAGCCCCTCTTTGTCAAATATGGCTTGAACCACTGTGTTGCCCTCATTGAGGCCAAGAAAGCTTCTCTTGTTGTCATCGCTCATGACGTCGACCCCATTGAACTCGTTGTCTTCCTCCCCGCCTTGTGCCGCAAGATGGGTGTCCCCTACGTCATTGTGAAGGGCAAGGCTCGTCTCGGCACTGTGGTGCACAAGAAGACTGCCGCCGTCCTGACCCTCCAGGACGTCAAGAGCGAGGACCAGCGTGAGCTGGCCACGCTCGTCAGCGCCGCCAAGGCGAACTTGTGAGTGCCATTATACCATTACACGATGAATTTGTGCCTGACATGGCCCTCTCTAGCACGGACAAGTACGAAGAGTCCCGCCGTCAATGGGGTGGAGGTCTCCGCGGCAACAAATCTACTCAGATGCTCCGCAAGCGCGCCAAGGCTGCCGGCCAGGACGCGAAGGCCGCTTCTCTCGGAAAGCTTTAAGCTGGGGTACACTGGATGCAGGTCTTGTTATGTCGAGATGGTCTTTCTCCGTCGTCAGTATGATGGTGACGCTATCTACCCTTTTTATGTCTCATGCACAGAGTATGTTTGCGATGTACGCCAATTGTTACTCGCCTATGCTTTAACATCTTGCCTGGGCTCGACGTGCCAAGGTCGAACATGCATGTTCTCCTGAATGCTAGGTAGATCCATTAGCGATAGATTCCGTAGTAGTTTCTGCGTTGAATCCTCCCAGAGACTTCCCAAAGTCAACCGCATTGAACGTCTGAACACCTATCGTATGGTGTGCAGTGCCACCTGAGCCCTGATGGCCGGGAGCGACCACGGGCTCGTACGGGGTAGAGACAGTCTGCCTGGGTCGGCCGTAGTTGTGCCGGGTGGGGGTGAGGGGCTTGTGGGCCTTTTCATGCTGGCTCGATTTTCAAACCTTCCGTCGCTCATCTCACCTCGGCAGCTCCCCACCACCGCCATTGGTATGTTGGACAAATTACAATGAGTCTTCATGTTGCCTCTCTAAACCACAAGATAAAGGATAAAAAAACCGGTTTTCGGTGGTCCGTTGGTGGTGGGTACGGATAGCAGAGTATCTTATGTCTCCCTCGCGGGGCAGAGTTCGAGGCTTGCATCGGGCCCAGTTTTCTACAGACTTTGTACCATTCAAATAAGAGGATTATGATTAGAACTTTGGCTAGTACCATCAAATAGTAAATACGAATCGTACAAAACGGAGATTCACAAAACCACTGACTATGCGTACACTCGTATATACTCATCCTCCAAGAACACGCTCAACATCGATCATCAGGCAATCGAGAGATTCACAACCAAAAATGTCAAACACGTTGATCGATTCACCACGCTCTCCAAGGCGGCATCCCCTCGTTCCCACTCTCCTGGTCCTCCCGGCTATTTTCCTCCTCGTATGGCAGCAGCTGCGCGAACCGTGCCCGAGGAGAAACGGCTTGGTTTTCAACACGGCCTCCGCCCATCGTTGTACCATGTATCCCCACAAGTCCCGCACCAAACGTCGGATGACCAACTACCATCGGACTGTCCGACCTATTCTCGACCACAACCGTCGGCCCAGTTGTACCAGGCGAGCCCGTGAACGAGATCGTGCTAGAAGGCGCGATCGTGAATGTGCTTTGAGGTCCCCCGATTGTGTCTTGAGGGGCTCCACCAGTAGTGTACGATGAACCTCCAGTTGTGCGCGATGAACTTCGAAGAGAGCCTCGGCGTGGTCCGGGAGCGACGCTTGTGGTAGCTTCCGAGATACCTTCAGCCTCAGCTCCTCCAGCTGGGCGATGTGCCCTGCGCCGCATCATGCGCGCATAGAGCGCCGCCCCTGAAACATAGGCCTCCTGGGTGCTTGGCCTGGGGGGATCCGCACGTGCCCAGAAGTGATGGGTTGGGGTGGTGTGTACGTGGGCTGTGGGAGGGGGTGATGAAGGGGAAGGGTCGTGGCGAACTGGAAGGGGCTGTCCGTGAGGCATCGGGGGAGCATGAACGTGTGAGACGGGGGGAGTGTGCGCGTGTAGAGGAATATATACGTGTGGAAGTGGAGGAGGGTGCACATGTGAGGTCGGAGCGTGGACATGCGGGCCTGGGGGAATATGCGAACCCGGAGGATGTACATGCACATGTACATGCGGGGCATGCGGATAGGCAACCCAGACATTCCCTCTCTCGTTGGGCCAGACGAAAGTAGCTCCGTTTGCGCTATCACCTCCACCTCCACCACCCGGAGCAGCCCGATTTGGACCGGTTTGGGTGCCGCTTCCGCTTGGACCAGCACGGCTCTCACTTCCGCTTCCACTTGGACCAGCTCGACTTCCACTTGGACCCCCGCCGCCACTGCCTCCCGCACTGGGGCCAGGGCTGGGACTGTGATTACGCCCAGGCGGACATGATTTCCGCGTGGATAATTTGACTTTTTTGCGGCACACTGGACACGTATTCGCCGTATGTAGCCATTGCTAACAACATCACAGCGCATCATCAGCCACTTCCCGACCGAGCGTACGAAAATAAGAGACTGGCGCATACCTCGAGACACGCTTTATGTAGCCAATGCGTGCAGTCCTGCAGTTTTGTGACGGGATCCGTCGGTTCGTACTAAATGAATTCGGAATGTCGGTGAGGACTTGGCCTTCGAACGCGGCTCAATATCGGGGATGCACTCACGTCGTCTAAGCATATGGGGCACCTTGTCTCGCTGTCCTCCGTCGCCCAATCCTTGTACTCGCCGCTTGTGAGCGAAGCGATGACCTCGTCGGGCGTCGCTCTCGACCGAGCCTCACCAAGCTGCGCGGAGAGCGACAACAGCCCCTCGTAAGACGAGTCAAACAGCTCGTCTGGCTGGAAAGTAAAAACGCAACAATAGCATCAAGTCAGCAACGAAGAGAAGGAACAAAACAGCATTCACACAAACAACTCACCATATAATCCCCCATAGTCCTCCGGGCTTCCCGGAAGCTTTGGGGCCAGGCGTCCCAAATCGGCCCATCCCCTTGTCCTCCACGGCCGACGCGACCGCGCTCCAGCTGCATCCTCTGACGGAGATTGCGCAGTTGTAGCAGCCTCCCTCCTGTGGCTGCCCCCTGAGCCAAATCACCTGGAAAACTCCGATCCACGGGCTCGATGATTCTCCTAGTCGGGGCTGGTCGCGAGCTCGGAACCGGATTTGAGGCTGAGTTCGCAGCAGCAGCTCTTCTGCCCGCAAGCAACGAGAGCGGACGGTACGGAAACCCACGACGCGCCCGCTCCTGCGCCATATCTTCCTCGGGCTCCTCGTCTTCTTCGTCGCTGTCGTCGACCTCGTAGTGGTCGACGTTGTCGTGCCAGGGGCGGCTGTCCGGGCGTTCGAGGCTGTCGCGTATCAATTGGCTCAGCCGGTCAGCGTTTCTCGTGTTCTCTTCACCCCGCTCCTCGATCCTCACAGCTCGTCGCGGCGGCTGTTGATCAGAGCTCGTATTCGAACCCGAAGCCAGCAGCTGCCGCAGCCGGTCTGCACTCCTCGCCGCGCCTCCGCCCCGTTCCTCGATCCTCGCGGCTCGTGGCGCCCCGGCAGCCGAGCCCCGGGCTCTATCTTCGCCAGCACCCCGTGCGTCGTCCCAGAATGACTGCGATGACGAACGCCACGGTCGCGGGCGCCTTCCAAACGAGGGCGGCGGGGTGATCCCTGCGGAAGATGGCGCGCTACGTCCAGGAGTAGCGTGCCTACGGCCCCACCCCCACTCACTTCCCGAGGGCGTATCATCATCACCCCACACGCTCCCGCCCCATGCAGAGTCCGATTCCTCCCACCAACGCTCACCGCCGCGCTGTACACCATCCTCCTCCCCATCCGAGGTCCACCTGTCCGCCACAGATTGGCTCCGGGGTCCCGCACCTTGCTGCCTCATCCGATTTCGCTCGAATACGGTCCGTCGGTCGTCATAGTGGCTTGGCTGGTCTGGGACTCGCGGGGTAATTTGTTCCGACGAGGACGATAGACCCGACCTGGCCGCTCCTCCATCACCTCGGCTGAGGAAGGGTAGTGGGAAGACAAACGACCCTTGTCCTTGCGATTGTGACTGAGTGGAAGCCGTGTTTGTGTTAGACGTCCTCCGCATGAGCTCCTCCCGCCGCGTATGAATTAACCTTGCTAGGCGCTCGTTCTCCTGGTCGCGCGCAACTCGGCGGGCAGACGCATCGAGCAAAGCTTCGTTCAATTCGCTTATCGCGCCCGTGGGGACACGCACGTCGGTAGTTTCCGGTCGATGAGTGCTTGCAACATCCCGTCTCTCGACTCTGGAACCAGTGGGCTGCCCAGCGCGCTCTGGCAGACGATTCGCCTGTAGCTGCAACGCCCCCCGTCCCCGAGCCCCCCGTCCCGTATGCCGGGACCAGTACCACGAAGGATCTCTTTCCGCGGTTGCTGACGCGGGAGGTGCAGAGAACGGACTGCAACAAAATAAAATAGAATATGTGCAAGAGTCAACTAGAGCACCGCGCCCGACAGGGAACGCCGAACGCACCTAGAACTAGAATCAGACACTCGCCCAACATCGGAGGTCTCCCATCCAGTCTCAGGCGCCTACATAAGCCCAGGACCTCAATGCTGCACAAATGACGAATAAACGACAACGATGCACTCACCTGGATATCAGCAGGCATCTCAACGTCAGAGTCCATCTGTACATCCTCGTCGTCCGGGATAATAATACTTCTCAAACGACGACTCTGCCAGCCAGGAACGGGTGCCGCCGATTGATGCACACGCGTATGGTCGCCCTCCTGCACACGCGTATGGCTCCCCTCCGCAGCGCGCTGCACTGAGTCGCGGAATATCCCCGACTGGAATGGCTCCAAGTTGATGTTCCTGTACGCATGCGGCTCCGCACCCGGTTGCCGTGTGTAAGTGTCGCGGGGGAAATGGGATGATCTTGTGTCTCGTGTAAAAGGGCGCAGCGGCTCTGTGTCCCGCGGCAGGTCTGGGAGGTCACGGTCACGAGAAAGCATCATGCCATACTGCTGGGCCGGTGTCAGCTGCGTCAAGTCCGCATCCCAGTCTACCTCGACACTCAAATTATGCTGTGTAGCGCTTGGGAGTCCGGAGTGACCAGTGTCCATGGCGTCTCTCCCAGCCCCTTCGGAAGGCTCTGACTCAGGAAACAAAAATGAGGAGGATCCACGCTGAATCTCGTGAGGCGGTGGACTCGTACCCGGCGGGAGCGTCGGACTTGACGGCTGCGCGCCCTCATCGGCTTCGTCAAAAAGATGTCCAAGCCCATGGTTCAGGCTCGACATATGCGAGCGAAGCTGCGCCCGCGCGGCGGTGCGTCGCTGCTCCGCGACACTTTCTGACATGAGGCTATTGGACGGGATCCGCGTTGCTGACGTGCCGTAGTTGTATGTGCTGGTTGATGAGGTTGAAGGACCGTGTGCGCTCGTTGTTGTTGAAGGGCCATGTGCACTCATTGCTGTAGAAGTGCCATATACACGTGAATTACGGTTGGGTACAGACAGTGGTGCAGGCGAAGTGGCGTCAGGGTGTGCCACGTGCCACGGAAAGCGATGAGATCGCGATTGAGCTCGAGCTTGGGGTTGAGATTGAGATTGAGCCTGAGGTTGGGATTGAGAAAACCAAGGTAAAGAACCCGCATCCGAGTCTGTTGAGAAACAGAAACAGAAAAGGCGAGACGTATCAGTCTCAGCACTCAAAAGCATGCTCGGACTCAGACCGAGGTAACAACGCAAACCACAGACCTCGTGATTCTAAATCATCAGTGTTTACGTGCTCCCGTCCCGCACGTTCTTCTCCAAACACACCATCGGACCGCGAATGGATGGCCATCCACGGCGGTACCCATGCTAGAACAATGTGTCAGAAAAGAATTTCCAGCATCCCGCCCCTTAGCTACCAGAACATTGACTCACATCGTTCACGTTCGCCCGACGGCCGCCTGCCGAATAACCTCACGTGGTCTGGACCGCTTGATTCGTCTGTGGGCGACGAAGGGGCAGGGCTAGAGGGCGATTCAGGCGACCTGAAAATGCTGGTCCGCCGCCTTGAGCGCTCGGACGTCGTAGGGGACCTCCGAACGCTAGTCGTCGTAGGTGATATCCGGATGCTTGAATTCGAACCCAAAGACGCGATATCGCTAGAAGAAGTCGACCCCGATCCTGGCAAAGGCGAGGAAATCCTGCGCGATGGGGCAAGGGGTGGACGCCGCATGGACTGGAGGCGTGTCCAGAGCCAGCCTGGCCGGCCAGGTTCGTGGTCGGTAGATTGCTCGACGTCCCGAGGACGAGAGGAGCCTGACTCGCGCCTAGGGGAATCGAAGACCTCTGTGGGAGAGGACGACGAGGGGGGATCGGCGGGGAAGACGCCTTGTACTCGCGGTGGCGGAGTGGGAACCATGTAGCCGTAACGGTGAGAGGGTCTGTATGATGGATATGGGGGATATGGTGGGATGTAAAGAGGTGGGTCAGGATCGGACGAGGCAGTATCATTTGAAAGAGGGACGGGGTGCTCTGGGTTTGACGAACTCGCTACTACATATTTCGTGCGACATTGAGATAAACGAATACGAACATGGGACGCGGACTGACCTTCCTCAGGGACATCTGTCGAGGGCAAGTCTCCTCGCCTAGGAACAGTGACTGCTGAGACAGCGAGGCCGGAGAAAAAGTCTTCGTCATTATTTCTAAGCGGCGAAGGTGTATTTGATATCCAAGGAGGCGCCTCCTGGGTGGAGGACCAGGGGAGAGCGGATGCCATCGCATGCGCGGATTCACCTGGGACGGGGGACGCTGTGATTGGTGGTGGAGAGTGCCAAGAGGGTGTGTTGGAATGTGAGCGGCGCAAAGCAGCGATTTCGCTGTCGAACTCGTTGAAGCGATCTATCGAGTTCCTAAAGCTATCCTGTGCATCCGAGGACGAGGCTATTGTGTTCTGCGACAGTTCACGTGGTACGTCCTGTGGAAGTCCAGGATCGTCCAACATCTCCTCGTCGTGCGGTTCGGTCTCAGGCAACCCTAGCGGCTGAGAAACCGCGGAAACATTAGTTGTTGATAGAATTGGGACGGTGGGGCAGAGTGCTTGCATGGCGTTTACGCCAGCGGGGACGTCGATGTCGCTGCGGGAGGCGTCGCTCAGCGAGGCGCTCGATTCAGCGGTGTCGTAGTCGGTTGAGCGGGATGTGTCTGTGGATTGATCACTAATAGACGAGCTGGATGTACTTCTAGCCCTCTTATTTCTCTCATTCGCAGCGGTACTAGAACCGCTAGGATTGCGAGTAGGATTACTGCTGCCACTGGCTTCGGTGTGGTCGTTGCTCAATGAAGCATCCGAGTCGTATCCAAATTGTTCAAACGAGCGCTTGAAAGACGTCCCGCTCGTCGCTGCAGGCAAGCCCCGATGAACCTGCGTAGGTATGTCTGAAGACATTTGTGCAGAACCTACAAGCTGGCCTACAATGCGAAGTAAGTAATAAGGGACAAGGGACAAAGGGAGCCTGAGGTCGCGAGTAACAAAGCTTGAGCGGCACGCCACATTTGGCTGGCTCCTGCCGCACCCTTCAAATTAGGCTTGACTCATACATATTACATCCAGAACTGCCATTGTATTCAAAATTTGTCGATAGACACACTCAGATAACTACCAAACATCCCTGATCCCGTCGAAGGGGACTTTCGCAAGGAACGATCCGACATGGACGCCTGCGTAGCCGGCATATGGCTGTGAGGGGAAAGTATCGGAGTCACTGGCACACGCTGATCCGAAGCCCGCAGAAAAAACTCCTGCTGCAACTTCATCTCTGCTTTCAGCCTCTCCATGGACTGATGCAAGTCCTATACAGGACAACACTTTCAGTATTATGCTGTGTGGACCGGCGACGCACTTACCCTCAAGATTCGCACAGTGGCTGCGCCGAGAACCACGAGCGCAAGCAGTGTTATCGCCGTCGATGCGGCCACCACGACCAGCGGAAGGCTCTGCAGATTCAGGACAACTTTTCCAGAGAGCGCCGACGATTCCTCCAGTAATATCGATGAGATATACTCGGTCGTAGAGTCATTTAAAACTGCCGTAGCGGTCTCGAAGTCAGCGCCACTACTATTGGAATGCGGTAACGACCAACCAGACTCTACGGCCTGTGTGGACTCGGGTGCAGAGCTCACGGTGGGGGTAGCCTGGGACGCAATCTCGCCCAAAGAAGGCTCGGAGATTGTGACGGTGCACTGATCCATTCGTGCCGCACTGTGGACCGCCAGTCAGTCAACCCCCGAATCTTCAGGACGCACACTCGCGGGAATAACTCACCAGGCGACAACGGGGACAGCGGTGCTCTCGGCCTGGGAACCACTAGAGGGTGTAGGCGCTGCATACGCAATAATGGCGCCGAAAAGCATCAGACTCGTTGCTACCATGAGACACTTCATGACCGTGTAAGCTCGTCGGTGAATTGGAGTCGGATGCACAAATTAATTCCAAGCGGGCGAGACTCTTATACACACCCGTCAGGACACACCTCCGCCTATCCTCAGTACGAGGAAGTCGGTCATGAGAACATGCTGCTGTTAAGTCCGACGGCTGGGTGGTTCAGAAGAGGCTAACAACGATAGGCAGTGGAGACTAGCAATAATGAGCAGCGGATAGTCACCGACACAGCATACGGCGACACATTCGGAGCCAATTCGGAGCTGCTTTCAGCATCCAACTACCACAATACCCAGTACATGAACAGCACTGGAAGTTCGAACATGCTGTAAAACTCTCAATTGCTGCTCAGTGTTAGCATTATATCATGGATGCGTGTAGCTGTACCTTATTATTTGTGTCTAGACGATTGATATAGAACAGGGTGTCCGAGTCGCGAGATGTCCTGACGCAAAACCTACGGATGATATTACAGTGTCAGAGGCCTTGCGATACCTTTAAATCTATGTACAAGGAAATCTAACTAACCCGATCTCCGTTAATGTCACAGCAAACATCGAGTAAGCCGAAGACAGCGATATATATCTACAATACAATAAGCACTTTCCCCATGAAACAGTAACAGTGAGTACAACAAGAAGTGATATACTTAAATCTACGCATGCATGTAGTGAAACCTGGAACCCAAGAACCGTACGAGCGACCCAAACCGAACCCGCGCACACACTCCACCGCCCTTTAAAAAGGAAGCGGAACAGGCTGCCACACCGCCGGGAACGGGTACCACAGCGAGCCCAATTGATGCAGCTCCGGCACCGACCCCGATCCGCCGCCGCCGCGCACCACACTATAGTCCAGCCACGCATCCTGGTATCGATGCGTCCCCGTGCGCTTCCGATACTCGAACCCCACTCGCCGGAGGGACTTGAGCTCCTTCACGAAGAACCGCGCGCAGTCCTCCCGGACGACACGCCACGGCTCCAGGCCGTCCATGTCGTCGTACTCCGGGAATTGCATACATATGCGCAGGTTCTGGAGCGCCGAGAGGGGCGAGATGGCGTCCGCGAACTCTTGCTGTAAATATGATGTTAGGTCCGGGGGTGCGATATATATCATCAGCGCGAGCTACTCACCCATGTAGAAACAGATTTGCCGTCGTGGTATCCACAGCGCTCGATCTCCAGTACCTCGAGTTTGGGGCAGTTGGTAGTGATGAAATAACACACGGCCGGCGTGAGGTTGTCTTCGACAATGATGCGCAGGTGCCTGAGGGGACATCCACTGGCGGCGATGTCGCCCATGATGCGTCCTACCTCTGCATGCGGGAGCGCGATCGGCCAGCGCGGGAGGTCGATGATTGCGAGTATTGCGAGCCGCTCAAGGGACGTCATGTAGTTGAAGATACCATCGAGCTTACAGGCGTTGGAAACCGCGAAACTCGTTAGGGACGCGAGCTTGGTTAGCACTCGCTGTTCGGGTGGGTGCGCGTCGACGTCTCCGAGGAGTTGGAACTCCCGCGTTTTCGTCTCAGGGAAGAGGAGCCGCAGATCCCGCAGGACAGGCATGCGATCTAGAACATCAAATAGCTGGATATGCGTCTGCGTTACCGGGCCAAACTCGTGCGTGTGGTGAGAGGTCCGCATGTGGCCCGTGAGCACGAACGTGTGTAGTGCAGGCCAGTGAAGGGCGGCCATAACGGGGAGGGAGCACAAGACACCAGATAGCTCCAAATGTGTGAGGTACGCGGAATGCAACCCCAAGAAGGACGCAGATGCGCGCAACTCCCGCGCCTGTCTAATGATGATCTGCGAGCGATACCGCCTTCGCCAGTCCCGCATGAAATACGTGACCTCCGCGAACTTAGGCTCAGTAGGCCCGTCGCCTATGCGTAGCGCCTGTGTGACGGGAGTGAGCGAGGCGCGTCGGAGGATTCCCGGTTGGAGCGATGACATGCCCATGTCGAGTGGGGTGTCGATAAACGTGAGGGTGGTGAGGGAGCGGCAGTCGCTGAGGGCTTCGAAGATGGATTGAGGAGGGGTGAAGGGGCAAGTGAGGGAGAGGGTGGTGAGTTTAGGCATCTTCGATATCGCAAGCACGAATTTCTCGAGGTTGCGTGGGGTGTAACCGCCCTCGCGATCCATTTCCCCCCATCGCAGGCGATTAGGTTCGGTCCATTCGTCGGGCCACTGTAAGCGAAAGTGCCTGCGTCGACACTCGGCATCAGCAACACGATTGGTGACCCATGCGGACGGGCGCCTACATACCTGATGTGCGGCCAGATGCTCTCGGGAAAAAAATGCAGCCCAGCCTGTGGGTCATGTTTCCGCTTATGCGGCCAGTGCACCTCCGCAAACAGGTGCGGCAGACACGACTCGCGAAACGCACGGGAAGTGCTAGATATACTCAATAGCGATGACGGGCCACTGGCCTTGTCATTGGACAGCAATTCGGCGATAAGGATGTGGAGGATATCAGCGTTCAAGATTGGCATGGTCTGCCAGCAGGGGTGTCTGATATACACGGTGGAAAAATCCCTCAAGGAAGTTACGCTATTGGACTCGTGAATGCGAGCTGATCTGCGGGGGCAGATGATAAAAATTTGTGCACGTTGTGCCTAATATTCGATATTTAACCAAAGGGGGTCAGATTCTCGAGGAAGGCAGAGCAAACGTACAACGACTTGTGCGGATCAGCACGGTTTTCGCGGAGCGCTTGGCTTTGGGCGAAAGCTGGAGAAGGGTGGTGGTGGTGGTTGATCTTCAAGAGAGGCAAACCCATCTGGCCAAGTATATGGAGAATGTTCTGAGTCGACCCGCGGTCTGCCACAGCGCCAGACCATCAATCGAATTCACAGGCTCTGGACCTAACCGAGACCTGGTCTGGATCGTAATCACTAAAATGCTCCTGGCGGCAGGTGGCGGCCCAGCTTTGGTCACAGGGAAATATACTCGCCACGACTCTGGTTACCGGTCATCGTGCCAATTGAACCCAAAAGCCTCCATCCACTCTAGTTCTACACCCTCCTTCGCAAGCCTAGAAGGATGAAAGTAAAAACCTATGTTCGAAGTCACGCTTCGTGTACAATTACTGCGGTGGTGCTTCCTGTACTCAGCTTACAACACGCTTGCCCTCTTCATCTCCCGAGTCACGAATAGCCTACAGAAGTCCGCACCATGCATCAACCGGAAGCATACTTCTCCGTCCATTCCCGGCTGACTCTCTGTGCGTCCTTCTCGTTCTCTTTGTAATGCTTGGCGACATCGGTAGCCAGCGGATCGTCTGGGTTTGGCGCGCTCAGCAACGCCTGTACGGAGAGCAAGACAGTGCGGATCTGCAGGGCAGGGGACCATTTGTCTTGGCAATACAAGGACACATCGTTAAAGCCAGAGCCCATCCGTGGTCGTCGCAGCGCTCACCTTTCAGGATATCTAAGCAGATGCGCCCTAGTTTATCTATACAAGAGGACCTGATACGTTCACATGGACATAGCAGATGATACCCCGGCTTGGGACGCACCGATATTGGGGTGGTATATCTTTGTCAGAAACCTCACCTTCGGCGGACTCATCGGATATTCTTCCGGTAGAAAGAGCTCGAGTTTGAAAACGCCCTCTGAGGACACGAGGCACATCATTAAGCATGGTGGCACCTATCACCGTGACAGAAGACTCACGCTGGAAGGGACTGCCGTCAGGCCCTTGGATGGTTACATCAAAGTAACGCAGGTTGTCATCGTGTGGGGCAGCTGTAATGCCTGGTGCGGGATCTGCGACGAGCCGCTCGGTTTCCTATGGCGGACGCGGTGGTTGTACAGAATGAACAGGCTGGAGTTAGAGACCTGCAACGATACACTCGACTATCACGAGCTCACCTTGATGATCCGCTAGATAACGCAAGGAAGAGGATCAGAGTCGCTTTCCTTAGTACCTGACTGGCGACAGACCTTGGGGAGGGCCATATGAGATGTTACAGGCTCAAGGGAGCGTCGTAGGCGACAAAAAAGCTGTAGAGAGTCAAAGAAAGAACAGGATTTGTGTCAGTGTCTTGTGCACGCCGCTGAGCCGTAGCGTGACGGTGGATGGGATCTTCCGGTGCCCGATCTCTGAATTTCCTGGTTATCAATATTCCCACGCCTGCTTAAACCTGCACTAACAGCATCGACAGGGAGAGGACAAGCGCGATGTCCAATGATGTAGAAATGAATGTATGGCGCATGGCCTCAGTGAGGGATCCCTGCTGACAGCGGACATGCAGGGTGCGGAGGCAGAGAAGCCAAGCGAGTGGGTGCGCATCACGAGCACGGATGGTTACTCCTTTTTGGTGAAACGGAAGGTGGCCATGATGAGTGGCACTCTGAAGAACATGCTAAGCGTCGACAGTGAGATTTGCTCGTTATGAATTTGCGCATTCGATTGTTATGACCACCCGCATCCAGGCAACTTCAAGGAGGCGCTAGCCAACACCTGTCCAATAAACGAGCGGTGTGTCTCTATGACGCGATGTGTCCGATTGAAGGCGTGCTGACTGTGTCATCAGGGCTGCGGTTGTCGAGAAGGTGTGTGAGTATATGGCTTTCAAGGCATACCACGAAGGCGCGGGTCCCAAGGAGGAGATACCTGTAAACGAGTTCACGGAGCGGATACCACCTGAAGTCGCGTTGGAACTGTAAGTTGGTAGATTGTCCGTTTCTTCGCTCCCGACTCAAATTATTTTTCGTTAAGTCTCCTGGCAGCCGATTATCTCGAAGGTAGGATCGTGTTCTGTTATTCGATCACCACCCTTTCTTACGCCACCTCCAGTTTGAATTGGGCACGCTTGCACGCTTTGCGGCCTTGTATCCTATCACAGTATTGCGTTAAACATGTGTCGATGGTAAATCCGAAGGCGCAAACCGACGAGAACTGGTTTGACCTCCCGTGTTCAGCTTCTCAGTGCTGATGTTTCGAAAGTCATCTCGACTTAGGGTCGCTTTGACAGCACCTCGAGAGCAGTAACACAACATGGATAGCAGGGGATTGTGGGATATACAGTTATTCTTCGTCATTATGATATAAGATCCTTCCGTTATTGTCCTCTTGCCACGCAGCTCTCCCTCAAGCAGTCTCAAACCTCTTAAGTGGCATCGGTCGACCTGTCACCTTCCGACCGCGCGCAATCCGCTCCGCGAGCCTCTCCACCACCCCACTCTCGCTCTCTTCGTCAGTAAGGGTCCTGCGGATCAGTTCCTCCATGCTCATCCCATCTAGCTCTCCGCTTCCGCGGCGCCGCATACTCGGCGCGGGTATCACAGGGAAATCGTTGTCGGAGCTCTCAGCGTGGAAGGTGGGCAGACGTTCGTTCAGTAGATCAGAGCGACGGCTGTGGAGAGGGTTTCGGTGGGATGTTACTCAGATGAAATCGGACGGCAGAGAAGGGTACTCACGCATCAGCAAAGTTGCGGATATAATGCCTCATCTGTGTCCCCTGCACACCGAGCCGCTCTGGGCCGATACCAGCCCCGAGTGCGGCCGCACCCTCCTCAGCGGTTAGTGCAGACAGCTCAGAAGCGTTCTCCGCCTCCTCTCTGTGCACAACCAAGTGGTCAGACGCGAACCTAGAGTGATGTCAATCTACGCACCGAAGGAGCTGGAACACTCTTTGCATCCTCCCGACTGCAAGGATCTTGTTCTTGATCTGCTGTCTCCTGTCTGTTATCTCGCCGGGTGTCAATGCGAGGTCAGCGATAGTCCGGGTATCATCGTCATCCTCTGACGAAGAGTCTTCTAGTTCCTCTTGACTGCAGGTGGCGAGAATAGCCAAAAGCATTTCTGTAACTGCACGAACATTGGCCCATGCAAAGGCACACCGAAGTCAATCTTCACTCACTCTTCGCTCCAACGAACGGCAGGCTCCAAGTGAAGCCATCCATAAAGTTGGGCAGCCAGTATGGATGGGAGCTCGAGTTGTACTGCCTGATCGTGATGTTCTTGTTCGCGTATTTGATGACGGCGCCGCGATTATGGTATACATCGAGATAGTTGGGCGCAGAGAACACGGTGATTACCGACGGGAACTTCTTCGTCGGTGTCTTCCGGTACATCGTGTAGCTGGTCAAACTTAGCACAACCCTCCAACGTGGCAAGTGTGATGATCGCTCACCCGGCGTCCTGGGCTTCATGGCCGCGGATAATGCCTAGGAGGCCGTTTCTCTCGAGGAATTTACATGCGGCCTCGTACCTGATGCGGAAAGAGGGTCGATCGGTCGCTGCGAGGATCTTCCAGCGAATCCGAGGCTTACGTGAAAAAGTATGAACATCCGCGCACTCCGTTGTGCTCAAAGGTAGTGCCGGGTGGTAGAGGAGGGCCGTGGGCAGAGGGCTCGTGCTCGTACCCAAAATTCGCCACGGGGTCCGACCACAGTAAGTCGCAGAGCAGTCCACTCGAGCCCGGTTCTTCAAAACGATTAAGCTGCGAATGTCGTGTCATATCTCAGTGAAAGTACTCGGAGAAAAGCCGGAACATACAGTGCGGAGATCCTCCAGAGTCATTAGCTCTGGGGAAATGCCGCCGTGGACGCAAAAGAAACGTTTATCCACAAGCGCAGTGACGGGTAGTGCGCAGAACGACGCAATGCATGCTTCGTAAACAGCTGGGGAGTACTTGTGGAGACCTGGAACGTGTAAAACACCCGCCTACAACCATACGAACTCTTTGGTAGATACTCACATTCGCGCTTGAAGGTAAAATATTCGGTTAGATGTCTACATTCATGATTGCCTCTTAGCAAGGTGATGTGAGCTGGGTATTGGAGTTTAAGGGAATACAGATACAACAGGCACTGTCACAGGAAGTAAGCTATCATAATCACTCACAAAATAGGCTTGGAGAAACTCACTTCGATGCCAAAGTTTCCACGATCTACATAGTCACCAAGGAACAGATACGCGTTATCGGAGAGACTCCCTCCGATTTCCAACAATTTCATCAGGTCATACTGGCGAGAGTAGATTAGAGTTACGGGGACGCAGGCAGTGGCGATTGACTCACATATTGGCCATGGATATCACCACAGACTGGGAACTAGCCTCAGCGAGAGTTACACGAGAGGCGAAACTTTGCACGCACTTGTTACGGGGCTCTCTACATTTACAAGGTTTGGCTCTTGGGAAAGAAGGATAGTGGCTTGTTCCAGAATATACAGGGCTTGCTCCTCCGTCAGTCGCCCTTCCTGCAGGAAATGCTGCTTCAGGAAGTCGGCATTGGGCATTTGTTCTCCATATGCATTGCGAACGAAGACCTGGTCGTCCGTGGGTTTACGTGCAACAGGTGGTGGGACCTGTGAACAAGGAGTGCATCAACTATATTTTCCTGTTTCCCAAAAGCAGCTTAGACACTAACAGACGGTACTGGTCGTTCTTTGTAACTTACTCCAGCCGGTGGTCCTGGTGCGTGCTGTAAGGATCCGGGTATGACAGGATCTCGCTCCTGCATCTGATACATCGCGGACTGATAGTACTCTTGGTTGCTATTGGCCATTGGTGCACCAGCGAGAGTCCAGATGACAGTTCAAACAAGAATTGCGTGTTCGGCGCGCAGGAAGGAAACTTTGAAACAACACGTCTATTTTCGGCACATAGTTGGGAGACATAGGGCGTCTATTCAACCTCAAGCACCCTTATACTCTCCTGAATTATCACCACTGCCTAGTACTGGCGGATCAGTTTTTGATCAGGACTTACACATACTGATTGCCTGGAGCTCGGGGACCTAACTACGTAACGCTTGAAACCTGAAGGCCTGCCAGATCGTGGAATAAGTTGGCGCCTATCACAGACGTTTGCTTGTCGTGATCTAACCAATTGATGTCCGACTAATCACAGGCTGTCAGCGCATGTCAGCACTCGCTGGCGTCTGACCCTATTCACCAACTTGACACTCTTGACGCCCAACGGGGGTGGGCAAACGAAAGAGTGATTCACAGCGTGCCAAGCCCTGGATACGGGGAACAACTGCATTTGATAAAAATTGACATTATTAGAAGATCCGGATAGCTTATAGATAGTGCTAGGATCCTATCCAATTGGCGGGGGCCCTAGAGCGGATAGAGAAGGGCGGGGCAGGGCAAGGAGCAAGCGCTGGCTGGCAGGTTACTCGGTGGGGATACCCGCGTACTCGTCGTACCCGAGTGCAAGGTTTAAATTCTACAATTAAAATTCAGTTTAATTCATTACTCTAGTCTTCAAACGGGCGTACCTGGAGGCACTGGGTAGCAGCGCCTTTGAGCAAGTTATCGAGACCCCCCTACATAACATAGGTTCAATCAGTAAGACGTCAAAGCAAAGCACCGTGCACCGTGCAACGTACAACGACGACAGCCCGATCGCCCTCGCTGTGGACCTGGAATCCACCAACTGTCCACCCATGCTTGTTTTCGATGTCTTGCAAGCCAGGTACACCTGCCTTGATATGAATGAGCTTTTCACCTGCATACTTCTCCTCGTATAGAGCCTTGATGTCGCGGGCTGAAACTTTCTCGCTCAGTGGCATCGACAGCGTCGAGATAATGCCGCTGAACCAGGGAGCTACGGAAGGGATGAACGCGACCTTCATTGGGCTGGCTGGATCGGCCAAAAGGCTGGACAAGTGTCTGCCCGCCTCACGCTCGTGGATATGATCGGTGAGAGAGTATGGACGGAACCCCCCTGCGAGACTTTCAGGAGTTACTTTCGGCACCGTGGTCGGTCTACCATCGGGATCGTTCGAACCTGCTACAGTTCCCGCACCGCTGTATCCTGAGACGCCGAAGACTGTCGGCCAGGCTCCCCAGTTAAGATACTTCAGCAAGGGGGCGATCAGCAGCTGCGACGAGGTCGCGTAGCATCCAGGGTTGGATATCCTTTTCGAGGTGCGAATGGCAGAGCGCCCATACAGCTCTGACGAAAGTAGAGAAAAAACAAACAAAAAGTTTAATTTCACAGTTTCGAAGATGGATTATACAGATGGTAGAGATCCCTCACCGGGCAACCCATACGTCCAGCCTGCCTCGAAGCGATAATCAGCCCCTAGGTCCACGACCACGCTTGATTCGCCAGAAACACGCTCTTTTGCGCCACGGTCGACTGCATCTACGAACGGCTTGCAGACACCGTTGGGGAGCGCCATGACCCATGCATCAACTTCACCGTCTTTCTCCATCCGCTCAACGTCCTCTACTGAAAGGTCGGAGTAGGTAACGGAGGACTTCGTGTAAGACTGTAGAGGATATCCAGCGAGCTGCCTGGACGAAACGTGGGTGAGATCGAGGAAAGGATGCCCAGAGAGGAGCGATGTCAGCCCTTGTCCGGTGTACCCGCGAGCACCGATCAAAGCCAGTCGCTTGGGTTCAGTCGAGGTAGGCTGTGAGGTAGCGGCGGTGGCGTATCCTCTGGAGAATGGTGTGTTGCGTCGTGCCAGTGTGGAGTAAGGTCTCACGCCGTTAGCTGTACCAATTCGGTGGGGAGGCGCCGATGGCCCGACGGGCAGGTACGAACGCTCAATTCGTCCCTTCTCATCAAATCCTTTCACGATCTTCTCCACCTCAGCGACATCCTGCACGCCGTACCAGAATAGGCTCTTGCCCGCACGAGTGAAACTTCCCTCCGCTCTCTCGAAATGCCACGCACGGTTTTCATCATCGGCTTGAGCGGTCCAGAAGAGACGGCGATGGTCCTTCTTGACCGCGTTAAAGACGTTATCGATGACACTGTTGAGCACGCCGCTGCGCGAGGCGAGGAGCTTGGTCATCACAGGAGTCTCGCCTTCTGGGTGGGTAACAATGGCGACAGCATCCAAAGGCTCGTCGCCATAGATAGTGTATGGCGTCTTCTTGATATCGTTGAATACGCCCGTCACACTCGAAAGCCCTGCCAACACCTCAGGATCACGGTCGTGAATGACCTGGCGGAGGCGATCAGCACCGAGGCTCTCGATGCTGTTGTGCTTGAATAGCTTGTATCCGCGCCTAATGAGTGTTCCAGCACCGCTGTCGGTGAACAACTCCCTCTGCAGATTAGCAGCAGAGATCACAGCCACGGATGAAGAGCGGGGGAGATGGTCAAGAAGTTCCTTGAACTCGCGCAGCTTGAGCTTCGTGCCGTACTTGACCCAAGGCTCCTTCAGAAGTTGATCATATTCCTGTTACATCAACATCAGCAAACCTTTTCAATTTCCTCGCGAGGGTAAAGCGGGTTCACCTCGTCCAAGTTGATAACGTCGAGTTTCTCGCCAGTAATACCATGGAACATGCCGCCTTTGTCGTTTAGGAAAACGATCTTCATGGGCTCGAGCTCCTTCGCAAGCTCTCCCGCCGCGATGTCCGCGTTGACATTGAGGATCTGACCTTCAGGTGATTCCGCCAGACTAGTGAGGATGGGGAGAGCGCCAGCTCGGATTGAAGCCTCAAGAGGACGCTTGTCTACACGTGTGATTTTACCGACGAGGCCGTACTTGTCTTTATCCAGGTAGTCGGCAGTGAACACTCCTGAAGTAATAGGACGAGCACGAGTGCCTAGCTTCTCCAGGGCACCAACCAGTTTGAGATTCTGTTCGAGGAAAACACGGCGTGCGGTCTGAAGTGTTTTCGCGTCTGAGACGTGGAAAACAAGGTGAAAACATGTGCGGTGAAGATATGGATTTGAAACACACCTGTGACTCGAATCCCGTCGATGTAGTCTGGAACGATACCCTCGCTTTCAAGAATATCATTCATCTGTGGCCCGGCACCATGAAGGACCACAGGGTAGAGGCCCACTCTGTAGAGGAAGCTGAGACTAAGTGCCAACTCATCCAGCTGGTCAAGTACAGCGCCTCCAACTTTGATAACGGCGAATTTCGCAGGTTGAGAAGGATGAGACGAGGAGGAGAATATGCGCAAATGACGTTCGACCTCTCTTTTCGTGCCTAGTGAATACAGCAAACGGGTGATTGTGTCCTGGGTTTCAGTAAAAGATCAGTGACCTTCCTGAAGAAAACAAGGCGCCCGCAACTGACTCGGTCGGTTTGTGCGACAGACTGAATCGATCTTGTTGAAAGATTTCCCCTTCGTCGGACAGCCGAGACAGCACCTTGACGCTGGCCGGCCACTATCCTAGCGACTCGCGACGATAAAGTGGACGCCCGTGTCGCAGCTAGCATATTTGCTGAATGCTAGAAGTGAAAATATCAGCGCGGAAGATGACAGTGGTTGGAGGTCAAGCAGTAATAAATTTGAGATTTATCGAAATTTGAGTCCGATCGCTACAGCAGCTTGGAAGAGTAACCGAGTCACAGCAAAGTTGACTCCACAGGAGGACCACAGGACTACCAGCTTATAAGGACTCCGGGTTACAGCAATGGTACTGTAATATGAACTCTGCGGTTGGTTACCCTACTCATGGTCTACTTGTACCTATAAGTACCACTTATTAACCCCTTCGCGGACCGTCAGGTGGCAGCATGTGCCCTGGTGCTTGCAGCTAATAGTCCTTGAGCCAATTGCGATTATGGCTCGTATCGCGCGTCCTGCAGTGCGCTCCTAATATCCTCTCTTCTAGATGAACCCGCGGAGGCTACAGCAGACTCTAGCAGACTAGATACCGATCCTCCAACTAGCTTTCTCCTCTCCCTCGGGTCTCTCACCGACCATGGTAGCCAAAGTCGCTGGATAAGGCCCCATTAGACCACATCCTCCTTACAAGGGGGATCCACAAGTTCGGTGCGATGGTGGCGTGCATCAGCAGATCACAGTGGCGGCCGCTGTTGCGCGATAGTATAGGTCACATTGCTTGAGCAAGGCATTCACTTGGGGGCAGGGTATTCGAACAGACCTACAGAACAAAGCTTCCATACCACAATGACACACGCATGATGCTAAGAGACCTTCGCACACGTTGTGGTTGAATGCATTCTTCTATTCACAATTGACGCACAGCGTTCGGTGGGTCAATCACACAGGAGGTCGACAGGATAGCGAGATAGCAATTGAAATTGCGTGTATGTATCAGGACGAAACTATGATATGACAACATTCATAATCTGAATTATGCATGGTATGTCGTTTCCATCATGGTATACAGAAGTTGGGTCTACTTCGAAACATTCGGGCATCAGTGGCAGATCATCGCGCAACATAGACATCGCTTACATATTTAGAGGGAAAGGATGGAAAGGAGGCCAGTGGCACCGAGGGAAGCCACGATGGACAGGACAGGAGCGAGGATAGGGAGAAGCAGGGCAAGGAGGCCAGAGACGAGGCCCAAGACAATCTTGAGGAGGGCGGCAACGGTGCATCTGTGACACACGATTGGTCAGATATAACATCCTATAAACACAAACGCTGTTGAATCTTACCCGAGATCGGTGAGCAAGGGGAGGACGCCAGCCTGGACATCGCCGACGACGACCTTCAAGACTGCGCCAACAGCAGTCAACAGAAGCTGCACATGGAGAATGAGCCTGTGAAGGAAACCAACGGGGGAAAAGTACATACGACAAGAACACCACCGACGAGTTGAGCAACAGCAGCAACAGTCAAGGCAACGGTACCCTCAACAGGGGCGAGGATGACGCTCAACTCCTGGCCAACCAGGGCCTGGAGGCTGGTGGTCGCGGTGGTCAAAGAAGTCTTGATCTGAGCGATAATGGGCGTGATGGTGGCAATGGTGGCATTCTGGGCAGTGATATAGGCTGAAAGATAGTTAGCTCTTTCGATGAAAGTGCAGAAAACACGTCTTCTACTGACTGAGCTGCTCGCATAGGGGGGTGATCTCGGTTTGGACAGTGGTGAAGACAACGGCAACGGATTGAGGAGCTGCGGCACGGAGTCCGAGTCCGCCAAGGATATCACCTGCGGGGGTCTCGCCAAGGATGCCATCGACGACATCGCTCTGACGGGGAAGGTTAAGACCGCTGGTAAGGCCGGCAGCCTCGGACAGGACACCGCCAACAACAGGACCAGCGACAGGTACACCGTTAACAATACCGTTAACAGCGGAGAGGTCAACAGGGGCGGCCTGTGGTACGGGGGCTGCATACGAAACTGCGCTCAAGGCGGCGGTGAAGAGGACGGAGAGGGTGTTGAAAGAGTGCATTTTTGAAAAGATCGTGAGGGTTGTCGGTGAGACGAGTGTGTTGATTTGCGAGTTTGGTAAGAGAAAGATGACAAGGAGTCGATGGGGGATATTTCAGTCAAGTTGCGGATTTTATAGTTCTGTCCTTGTCGGAGGTTGTTTGAGCGGATCCGTGACTTTTTTTCTGGCCATGCAAATTCACAGTTTCCTGAAACGCGCAGGTTGACATGGACTCATATATCTCACATGCATCTTTACTCACTTTGGATAAAGAAGGAATCTTTTCCAGAGTTCGGAGCACACGGTGTGGAGCGCCATATTTCCGTTTGACCGTAGCTTCACGACCGGCTTGGTTGATCTTGTCTCTACCTCCGACCAGAGCTCTTGGGCGTAGTACTTGAAGGTATGCTATATCCAACTCAACTCGTCGGACACACCCAGAGAGGAATCCCTACTACGGGAGATAAGGGAGCGCAAGCCGGGCTATATGTCTCACTGTCCCCGTCACAGGATTAAGCGTTAGGCGTTGGCGACAGATGACATGTGGAGCTCACCAGAGTTATTTCTACATAATTGCATCTGATCACGACAACCAAAGACCCCGAAAACCATCAGGAGTAAAAACATATCTTCCTGCGTTCGCACCGAAAAAACCTCGGGTCCTTGAATGAGAGATCATTTGTTAATGCACAAATGCTCATTTGACATTGACTGAGGATTTTGTAACCCGAGTTCCGGGCCAGCTCGGCAGAGTGGAGTCACGACCCACATCGCCTACGAGACCGACGTGTTTACATACAACCCATAAGACGCGTCAATCGAGTTTTTGAAGTCCCATTCTTATCGTTCCAGCGCCTCAGTGAGCCCGGTCCGAGTTTCGGACCCCCGATGTCACTCGTGGCGCTTGGGACCTAAAGACTGGCACCCCCTCAGCCTGTTCAAGACAACCGAGCCTGAGGTTACAAGGTGCTACATAGTGGCATGTTTCCACCTTATATGGGAAGACCCGAAGAGCGTTGTTACTTAGTGGCCTCCTGAACATGGGATCCGTTCTGAATGCAGACAGATGTGCAGCGTCTTGTTGGGCAGAAGCGAGTGAACCTGCCAGAAAGCCGTGGAGGAGCGAGATAGAGTTAGAGGCCGCTGGTAAACAGTGCCAAACAGGCTTCATTGAGTGGGGCTGGTGGAGGGCGCTTAATTAGCAGTGAGGTCGAGCGTAATGTCAAAGTTCATCCCGTCCCTTGAGACATTTGCGAAGGTAAGCTCCCCAGAGCCTTATGAGAGGCCATTTTTTTTACTTTCCGAAATCCCTAGGGGACATTTGCGACCGCAGCTGGTGTGGCGACACTAGGTATGCCCGATTGACAGTTCACTGCCGAGAGCTCAGTGAAACCCCTTTGTCAGGATGTGGCTTGTTGTACTACGGTCAGAACTATCTCATTTACCCGTCTGCGTTTCCTCCGGGGTCACGCACAGGTATGTCTGTGTTTCCTGTCGCTGGTCTCTGTACTCAAAGCATTTTCAGAGGTTGCCGTGCCCACCGAATACGGTTTAGAATATGAAGACCTGCCTTTGCGGACTCCAGACGGCTTCACTTTGCGGTGCTACCTGCTGTTGCAGCGAAAGGAGCCCGGAAATGATCGCGCTCTACATGTGGAATACACAGAAGAGCAAACCCGTGAAGAGGTGCAACATGACCTTCCTTGCTTCCTTGAGAATCACTTACGCTCGTCGCAGTTCACTTCCACTCGGCCAACTGTAATAATGTTTCATGGGAATGGTGGGAACCATGGTCACCGCATACCGCTTGCGAAAATTTTCTTCTATAAAATGCGATGTAACGTGCTCATGCTCTCATACCGGGGGTACGCTTGTTTTTGGTGAGAAGAGAGACATCCCTCATCACAGTCTTCCGACAGATACGGTCACTCCGAAGGTTCTCCATCAGAAACTGGTGAGATCTTTTTTTTTTTTTGCCCCGTTCCCCCAGACTATGCTCACGTTCCATTTTCATTTTTCGCAGGTTTATGTTTAGACGCCCAAACAGCACTTGACTACATCACGTCACATCCGGATCTGTCAAAAACGCCGGTTGTAAGTTAAGAACAGACTTCTATCCATTTCCGAGGCTATAACTGACGCCTGTTGCAATCATCAAGGTGCTGTATGGGCAGTCAATTGGTGGTGCTGTTGCTATCCACCTCGCAAGTCGTAATCCCTCCAAGGTATGTTTCTACTGTTAGCGGATTGAGCCGCGCTCAACACCACGTCCGACGCGCAGATCGCGGCCCTTATACTTGAGAACACCTTTACCAATCTCCCGCGGCTGGTTCCCAATGCTCTTCCTCTCCTTTCCCCTCTGTCGTTCTTATGTCACCAAAAATGGGACTCCGCGTCGAAAATACCGCTTATACCTCGCACGACACCCATTCTAATGTTGAGCGGCGTGAAAGACGAAGTTGTGCCCCGTGAACACATGCAAGAGCTCTGGGAGATAGTTTCTAGACGACAAGGTGCCAAGGCCAGGGATGAGGTCCAAACGCAAGATGCCGAGATAGGCAGGGGGAAGTCGAAGTACATAGAGTTTGAGAGGGGAACTCATAGTAAGTGGACGTCTAAGACCGACGGGCCTATCGCCACTGACCCTGTTCTTCGATTTTCCAGATGATACGTGTGTGCAGCACGGTTATTGGAATGCTGTGACGGATTTTGTCGCCAGTGTGGCATAGCCATAACAGCCAGTAACAGCATGGCGCGATGGGTTCCACTCAGACTCGATGATCTGTCTGCCCTATCCCGCTCACCCTTCCAATTCCTGGATTCTGTATGTATCACTTCTGTATCACAAGTTGCAACGGCAGGAACTATTTTCGCACTTGTAGCTAGCAATATCATATGCCACTTTTAGAACATATACTCGAAAGTCAAGGATGGAAATAACGAAAGCAGGTAAAGCGAAGGCCGCAAAGAGTACAAAACAACGTGGTTCTACCCTTCGTATCGATAAGCAACCATGGCTTCTATCCGATGAACGTCAGTGCTAAAGCTCCTGAGTTTCACCTGTTGACTCTTGCTAGCTTCGATAGCGAGAGGATCGGTGTCCACCCATTCGTCTGCTGGTACATCTGCAGAGTCGTGTGTGTATGCGAGGATGTTGAAGACCGTGGGATCATCAATGATAGGTAGGAACGTCACAGTCGATACGATCTGTTTGAGGATGTATCTGATTTCTGCTTGAATTTCTGATTCAGGTTTTGCCGGTGCTCTGTACAAACCAGGGGTGATGAGAGACAGAAAGTTCATACGTGCACAGAATCTGCTTACGGTTCAGCGGGGTCTGCTGGCTGGTCGACCAGGTTAATGTCAAACACCCATCTTTCGAGGGTTATCCTGGAATCCTTTGAGATGATCGCCAGAACCAGTTGAGTGACTGCTCCGGTTAGTAGCCACTCTTAATAGTGGTCAGTATTTTTGCGGAACGAAATTAGACGAGTCTCTTACTGTTGACTTGCTTGAGAATTCTGTTTGTTTGTAAGCAAATACGTTGAAACTAATATGAACATTGAATCTACCTCTCGAGATAATTCTCCAGAGCCAAATCCTGCGTGACGAGTACTGTCTGCCCGTACTTCTTCACCATGTGGAAGTCATCCGACGGGTATACCCCGCGCTGGAACAGAATCCTGGATGAAGCAAGTACATCAAGACTTTCCAGACAAACAAGTGGCATAAAGCGCACGTGTTGGCGGCATATTTGAAGAATTCTGTTACAAGGTTCGTTGATCCCTTGAGAGTAATTGCTTGACGCGTAGGTGCTTGTTTGGTAGCCATTGAGAATGGTCTGCGTCGTGGTAGGAGAAACTAAAGAACTTTGTATTGGTGCACACAAATGTTCACAACTCAGACGCGACCGTGTCACATGGTTCACGTGGAGTTGTTTATTTCTAAGGCTATTGCCAAACAACGCCTGAGACCAGCCAGGACCCCAGATGCCACGACCATATAGCAGGACCGTCCCAGGGATCAGGATACGAGGTAGATGCACGAACTCGATTGCCGCAGATCTGCTGCACCTCTATCTCTTGCACCATGGCTGATACAGATCCGACCTCACAGTCAAATTACGTCCAAATTGCAACTACTCACGTTGCATTCGACTGGGCGATCGACTACGATCGAAAGTTCATTTCTGGATCTGCTGTGCATGATCTCCTTGTGAAAGCAGAGAGTGTAACCGAAGTAGTGTAAGGACCCTCTTCTATGTCCGCGTTTGTCCGCCTGATGAAATGGGTATGCACTGGCAGCTTCGACACTGCCGATCTCGACATCGAGGTGGTTGAAGTGGGGGGACAGGTCGTTAGTGTATGTGCTTTGCACACTGCTGACACGAGCAGGATCCATAGCTCGCTGGCACTCATTGATTTCATAGTATGACCTCAAGCCTAAGCATAAAGTCATGGGCTCTGCCCTGCACATTCCCTTCGGGCAGACTCTCGACGCGGGAGCGACAGTGACTGTGAAGATCTCGTACAAAACTACGAAAGACTGCACGGCCTTGCAGTGGTTGGATAAGGAGTGAGGATCTTGGCGATCATCAGTCAGCTTTATTTCCACGAAGGCTGATCTCATGCGAACCAGGCAGACCCAGGGGAAAGCTTTCCCGGTCCTGTTCAGCCAATGTCAACCAATCTACGCTCGTGCGTTGGCCCCCATGCAAGGTATGCTGTCGACGGACTTTTTCTTTGGATTACTCTCTGATGGAATGACTACTCCGTCGGGCCTTAGACACACCTTCTGTGAAGTTGGCGAGTCGGACTTCCCTCTAAATCACCTCTGCTGAGTTTTTGATCGCATTTTAGACCTACAGTGCCAATGTGACATCTGTCCTCCCCGTCCTTCTATCTGCAAGACGCGTGTCTCCTCCATCGCGTGGTCCGGCGCACGGGGGGAAGACAATTGGTGTTGACGAGGTCACATACACCTATGACCAGGTTCGCACTCCAACGCATATGCGGGGGGATCGAAGGGGCACTTACCTCCCTCGGACGCACGTAGCCAGTTCCCATTCCGTCCTATCTGCTTGCCATTGCGGCGGGCAACTTCCGATACCACCCATTTACGGTCCCTGATGGGAAGACTTGGACCTCAGGGGTGTGGGCCGAACCCGAGTTGATAGACGCGGCGTTTTGGGAGTTCAGCGAAGACACGACGCGGTAATACTATGTCTACCTTTGATCAAGCACCACTCATCTTCACTGCCTCGGCAGATTCCTCGCAACCGCAGAAGAGCTTGTTGGGCCGTATAGGTTCGGGGTTTATGATCTGCTTGTCCTCCCTCCGTCCTTTCCTTATGGTGGTATGGTACGTCGTACTCACCGTCCCATTATATCATATTTTGACCGCGAACCTTCAGGAAAACCCGTGCCTGAGCTTCCTTACTCCCAGTAATACCCTTTTGCCCTCTGCGTCAACGAATCTGACCATTATAATCCCTCTCAGCATTGATTGCCGGGGATCGGTCTCTGACTGCCGTCGTCATTCACGAACTGACCCACTCTTACTTTGGTAACGGTGTAACGTCCGTCGTCACTGCGTCATTGGCTCTCCACTTTGCTCACACACGTGCCTCCTCTTCTTGTGTTTTTAGTCATGCCCACGCTTCGCACTTCTGGCTAAATGAAGGATGGACGACATACATCGAACGCCTGCTTCAGCAACTCCTGCGCACACCAGCTTATCGCGGGATGTCGTTTGTCATCGGTTACAACAGCCTTGTGAGGGCGCTCGTGCAGTTCGCCGATAAACCCAAGTATCAGAGGCTGGTCATCCCCTTCGAATACGGCGAGAATCCAGATTCGGCCTACAGTCGTGTACCATATGAAAAGGGCGCCAATTTTATTCTTCACCTTGGTGAGAAAATGTTTTTGCTCTTTGAATAGGTGCTGTAACAGACAATCGTCGTCGATAGAACGTACTCTCGGGGGGTTGAATGTCTTCCTGCCATATGTGAAAGACTACGTGAACACGTTCATGGGTCACAGCATCACCACGGCTCAATGGAAGGATCACCTGTATTCCTATTACCGAGAGCATGATCAGGAGAAGATCGCGGCCCTGGATTCGATTAAGTGGGATGTACGTGGTTGTTCAGTTTATCTCTTTCACCTATCATCCTCACCAAATGCAGGAATGGTTTAATGCTGAAGGCCTGGAGCTCCCAGTAGAGCTGGAGTACGAATTGACCCTGGTGGAAGCTGCAAATGACCTCGCTGACCGCTGGAATGCGTCGCGTGCAGTCACTGACCTGTCAAAACTTGATTTCAACGCTACTGATCTTGATGTTCTCGATGCCAACCAGAGATGTTCGCGCCATCGTTTGTTGGACTGGTTTATCTTCAGCTTACATGACTTTCTTTGCTCATTACAGTTGTCTTCATCGAGCGTCTTCAAACTTTTGTCGCAAAAATCGCAATTGAGTTATCAGGTCTAATTATGACTTATAAGTTCGTCAGATTTCCGGGTCCCTGAGGCGGTACGGACTCACATGAAAGGTTACTGATCTGAGACATTACTGTCCTTACGCCAGCCAGCCTGGTATTTCTGACCAGGATTATCAGCGGAAGCCTTCTGAACAGAGTGTTCAGGTTGACCATACAAAGTAGTCGGGAAAGGATGATAAGGCTCGCCAGGCAAAGCAGTCGAAAAAGGCGTCATAAGGCTTGTCAGAGTCACAAGGATGCGTCATACTAATACCTGTTATAAGACGCTGTCAAGCTGGTGCGAGAAGA